>JAIPMN010000695.1:0-65320 GCA_020650975.1 Apostichopus californicus | reverse complement strand
ACAGATATATTTGATAACTGAGAAAAAGTCACTCGTGGCACATAACTTCGGAAGTCTAAAAATTAATCTCTCCTTGCCCGCGTAAAAATTGCTCTATGAAGAATTGGAATGTTATAGCTGACATTTAAGTTCCAGCGCGAAGCGTTATTTCATTTTAATTTGGCACTTTGATTGTCTCCCACTGAGGGTACAGTATATGCTTATACGACAGTGATTGTGTGAATAGATGGTAGAAACAACCTTTTTCCCTGTCAAAAATGGGCAACAAAAATGTGTGAATAGAATTGAAGGAATATGTGACAAGTAAATTGAGTTTAAGTACGTGGAATTGATTAATTAATTTTTCCAAAACCATATAGAGGTGATGTTTGTCTGGTACACACATTTTCTGTAAGCAAAAAAAAGAAGAAAAAAAAGAGTTATTAGCAAAGAAACAGAAAACACTGAATTCACATATAAAGGGAATGATTTTCTTATGGTTGTTGAATTTGGTAGGAGCTAATTTTGCCAGCTTTTTTAAACAAAAATTCCACTGGAATTGAAATTGAATGTATACAGCATCCTTAACCAATTAGTGAAATATTTGTTTTGAAATTTGGGCAAAAACATATTATTTCTAAGTAAATGCCAATCGTTGAAATAGTGTGAAGAAGATCAAGGAAAAAAACAACAAGCCCCAAAAAACACACCGAAAAGAAAGTGAAAGCCTCCCACGAATTATTTAATGGCATTTGAGTTGAAATCATCATCATTAATAAATTCATCTTCAACCCACACATCAGGTTCTTCTGCTTATCTAGGATAGTTTGATAAACCATTACAGAAATATATCAAAATTGGTCAGTTCTTGAGGGAAAAAAAAATCATCTTTGTGACTTTTAAAGGTAGTTTTTCTTATTTTATTGCATGGGGGGGGGGGGGGGATGAGGGTTATTTACAGGTTTTGTAATGGCTAAAATTGTGTTAAGATTTGATGGAAACACAAATCCAGGCTATCAATGTTAATAGTCTCTGTGAATAATTACATGTCTTAACCAATCAATAATGGGTTTAATTTTGTAATGGTTTTCCTTAATATATATACTATATTGCAATACTTTTGGACCCTCATCTGCAAGATTTATCTATATAAATGTGACTTTTTCCCCCACAATTTTTCCCAGTTTTCAAAATTGTATTCTCTCTTTTTATCTTAGTGCAATTTTACTTTAATAAGCTCTCTATTTGGATTTGGATTTCACACCGCATCATTTGACACTCACTCACGCCGTATTCAGAAGGCTGGTGAGAGACCAACACAAATTGCCCACGCAATTTCTCTCCAGGCTTTTGGCCCCCTTACCACTAATGAAATTCTAATAATACTAAGGCTGTTTATGGCAGCATGGTCGGTATGTACGGGAAGTCAGCTTATAATGATGACAATAATAACTGCTGTCATATATAGACAGTGTCTGTGGGAGTGTGCTTAATTTCTTCTTAAATGTTAATCTGACATTTGGAGGCCAAATTTATTTTTCTGTTATTTTTCTTCTTTTTCTTGATGCTCATCAATTGACTGCTGATTGGGCAGCAGAATTTGAAATATTAAAGACACTTTCTTTGAAAAAATCTTAGAAGTTATAGAAAATTCACAGTTGTGGTAAATTATGACCAAATTGGGATATGAACAGATGGGTTTGTTTGAAAGGTAATTAATTATAAACTTAATAACTTTTGCCAGATAAACCCTTGACCATTCCAGGAAGTGGACTTTGCTGATTTATGTTGTCATTAGAGCACATTTGCTGCAAAGTTTGTTACGTATTTGTCCTTGAAATTTACTTCACTCCTCTCTTACCTGTCTCCATTCTACTTATGCACTTAATCTTCCTAGCCTACAACAGTTGGTAACATTTTAGCACTGTGCCCCCACATAACACCTATTACCTCTTCCCCAAACCAGTAAGTTTTGGGGAATATGACACAAAATGAACAGTTCCCTGTACATAGATCAGTCAAAGTACTTAAATTCTTGACACGATTAATATGCAGATTTATCTTAATGATTTAGTTTCTTTCTGTAGATGGATTTATGATTTGGTGCTTTGTAAAACTAGAAAGAAAGAACAAACTAACAAAACAAAGACACTGATTTTTCAACTAATTCATCATGATGATGCCGCTCAGTTTGCTGTTTCTAGGTTCATTTTATAATATTTCACCAAATATCTATGTTATCAAAAATGCATCAGGATATGAATTTTTGACCTACTGTAGAAGTGGAAATCATTTAAAAGTATTTTTTGTCTAAACAGTACTAAAACTTTGACCAAAATGGTAGTCCTTTGATGTTTCTATAAAATCCCTTCTTTTATTGTTAATTTTTTATATATCTCTGCTTTCAATATCAGATTTATTGTTTGATTTATCGACCTCATTCTCCTTTTTCTTTTGTCTTAAACTTAAACTGATTTAAAAAGGAAGAGAAGGAAATTAAATCAAATTGAACTTTTTAAGGTGTGGATTATATGTATTGTCCTATTTATTGAATTTTACTTTAGAAATTTGAAGTACAGTTTTTTAAGCCTTTCATGGTATTAAACATTTAAACATGTACATATATAGATTAATATCCACCGATGACAAACATGTGCTTCTTTTTAGTGTGTGCAGCTGTGTTGGTGTTTGTACTATGTACATACAGCCTCTATATAAACAGTCAATGTAATCATGTTATTATTTTGCACACTGGCTTGTTTGTGCAATTCCCAGTCTTTCATTGATTATGAAAGTGAAGGCTTTGGGTAGTGATTTGTCAGTTTGTTGTAAAAGGTGCTGTGTTGTCAGCCCAAAGTTCTAACCAGTGAACAATGAAGACAGCCAACAACAATCCCTACTTTTGTCCCAACCTCTTCCCCCTCCCTTCCTACCCCTTCCATTTCTCATCCCTTCCCTTCCCTCTCTCTTCTCCCTCTCCACCCTCCCTTCTCCCTTTCTATCCCTTCCATTCCCCATCCCTTCCCCATCCCTTTTCTTCCCCATCCCTTCCCTCTCTCTTCTCCATCTCTCCCCCTCCATTTTCCATTTCTATCCCTTCCATTCCCCATCCCTTCCCCATCCCTTCCCTTCCCCATCCCTTCCCTCTCTCTTCTCCCTCCCTCCCTCCCTCCCCCTCCCTCTTCACCAAGCACAATTAAATCCTGGTTACATATACTCCTGTATGACATTATTATATCAGACCAACACCTTTCTTTGAAGTATCCACCTCCTGCCTGGTGGTAGATACCATACTGGATTATAAACAGAAAGAAAAGAAATCCAACATGAAAAATGATAACAACATGATAAATTAAAGTCTTCAAAATTGCATCACAAATGATGACATTGAGCAAAGATTTTGACATATAGCAACAGAGATGCATGTCGGTACATGCTTATTAAGACATATTAGAGCTTTAGGAATCAGGCACAGAAAGTTCACTCAGTTAAGCTTCACCTTAAGACAAGTTCAACACTGAATAGCTTTGTAGTTGAAACAACCCAGGCCTCAAAACCCAGGCTATTTTACTGGCTAAATGCCAGTGGATTTTTTCGTTTGCCAGTAGAGCAAGAAAAATGGTACTTGCATTATTTTTCTTCCAGTAGACATTAAGAACATAAACACATGTGTTGGATGACTAAATTGTCAGTCAAGAAATTGGCTTGATTTATACACTTACCTGACATAAACCCTGTATGTATTACTGTTGATTATTATCAGCAAATATTACTGGGCTGCTCCTGTTTACCCTACAGGTGCAATAAACTGATGTTTGTTGTAAAATCAGGGAAATGCCAGTGGGAACTTGAAATTAGCTGGTAGATTTCTTAAGCACTTGCATTAATATTTAGCAATTATGTGGCTAAAATTGTGAAAATTTCTATGACTCATATCACAGAACACTTTTTATGTCTAAATCTCCCAATAAGATTCATCATTCACACTCTAGCATAATTTGTTCCAAGATTCTCTGATATATATAATTATGTTTTAAACAAATACAGTTTTTTACATGTCATCTTTCAGAAAAAAATATGTAGATTATACAAATTATAGTTTCGATATACTGTCGTCAGAGATGATCTGAAGGACCTTGCACATTTGTTAATTCTGCCAGAGTTTGAACTTTCTACCAAAGTACAGTGTGCATGTGGCATTAAATGATATTTAACTACAGTATAGAATTGTAATATCTGTTTGAAAAGATCCAGAGGCATGTAACTAATTATTTATAAAAGCAGGAGTTCAAATAAGACCTTTTCAAATTCCTACTCATCTAGGTGGTGTTTCTTTTCTCACGTCTGAAGAAGATGCTACTAGGATTGAAGCGTCAGGCCCCCCTAACCTTTGATACATTTACCTACAAAGGTTGTCACAGTAGATAATCAGTTAATCGTTTTTGCTACAGTATCTCTCTATTTGATTTTTGTTTGATTTTAGTTTTTTTTTAAAATAAGATTCTTATAATTTTGGCAGTTAAAGGTGACATGTGTTGGCCCTAAATATGCATTTAAAAAGAATCAGTCCGATAAGGTCAAAGTTCAGCTGCATGTTAGGCCAGCCTTCCAAAGATTTTTCCGTACTGAGAGTCGTTAAATTTTGTAAATTTAAGCCCCTCAATGTCTGGGGACAAAAAAATCTGGAGGTTCAGCACATATCCCGAAAAGTACTTTCGGTAATTTGAGCCACTTTTAGCCTAAATTTGAGGCCAAAGCTGATGGTGACACGTTCCATTCGTGTTTATAACTCTAAATCATTTCTACAGGCTTGGCCTAATTGGTAAAATCTGTTGATAGAGAGATTGCCCGTGATGAAATGCTATATCATTTGATTTGGTTCTTCCCATCTTTGGGGCCAATACAAACTAACGTAAATATTGTATTTATAAAGTCTGTCTTTTAGTATAACTGTGAAACCCATTCCTTGTCATCTAATACCATCGTCTGTGTTTTGAATGATGACAAATCTTTGTGTCTACAAATATCACATGTGACTCTTTGTCAGCTACTTTGGAACTAATTTTGAAGTATTGCAAATTATGTAAATAACTGAAAAATGACCCCAAAATTCTCTCAATATCAGTTGAAAAGATTTACAAATGGTTTATCATGCCGTATTGTGTGTACCACTAGATTCATACAACTTGTATATTACTGTCTACTAATCTTGTATATTACAACTTGTATATTACTGTCTACTAATCCCATTACTAATCCCCTTAAATCTATCTCTTTGTGTTCACCATGCTCATTTACCTGTCTGTATTCTGTGTGTGTTTTTGTGTCCCTTCTGTTACTGTTACTTGTCATTTAGCCTTTGAAGAAGATCCTGCTAGGATTGAAACGTCAGGCCAACTTACTTTAAAACACAACTTGTATATTACTCTCTAAGTGTGTTGTTTTGATTTTGAAAATGACTCTGTAAAAGGTATTATGTATTGTACACTGCTTGGCTCTCTGCATATAGTGTGCATACCTGTACAATTCAACACGAACAACTCTTTTATCTCCACCTGTTCCTACCATGCAGTTAAATATGGCAAACCTAGGTATTTGGGGTGTGATATCTCTCAAATCTCAGGCTGAAATAGTTTCAACAAATTCCGGGTGGTGTATAAGCAGTGGTTGTTCAGAACACTGTTGTAAGGTACTTGATTCTACTCCATGTATTTTGTACCAACCCAGGGGGAGGGAGGGGGAGAGGAGAGAGGGCATGCAATAGTGTTTATATTCTGATGGTAAACCCTAGTTTAAGATTTAACAACTCACAGTTTGCTTTTAATTGGAGATTGGTTGCTATGGGACTAGCTGCCCTTCTTCCTTCCAACATCCCTCTTCATTGAGTACACAGTACCAATGATATGACAAGCTTTACTTCATTTTGCCTGAGTTATTCCCATTGGTTTTGTAAGATTTTCAAATATAAAAGCCGATGAAGCTTATAAAGTAAAATCTTCCGTTCGAGAGATAGTCAACTGTACCGTAGCTTTAAAAGTCTGCTCTGGTAAGCTGTCATTATGTAAATCTGTGATGTCATAGTACGACCTGCATCTGAATTGTTTTACTTTCTCCTGTTTTTCTTTTAATGTTATTTTTGTCAGGATAGAATGTTAACCATGTTGACATTGAAACCAATGTCATCAGATTTAGGTCGTGTTGAAAGGTTCATCTTATGTTAGTTTCAGCATTTACAAAGGCCCTCTCCATTATAGAAAAATAAAGCCGTCAATTAAGCAATACGTAAAGAATTGAAAGCACATGAGACTTTTTAGGATGTGATAAGAATACTTGATCAAGTCTTCAGCCGAATTGTGTATGAAGAACCATTTAATCTGTGATATCTTCCAAATGGAATAAGATGGAACATGCAGGGAGTCACTTGGGGAGGGGTTTTCATAATGGTTATATTATCTCTATCACCAGTGGCGGAGCTAGGGGTATTGGTCAGGGGGGGCGAGAATGGTCTGTAGGGCGCTTTCCACACTATCTAAGCGGAGTGCCACCACAGGTTGGCGCGGAGCGTACAGAAATTTTTTGAGTAAAGATACTCCCTAGATCGCCGGAAATGACCCTTTCCGGGCCTTGCTAATTTGCATATGATGTGACAAATGTCAATAGGTAGATGAGAACGCAATAAAAAAAGTCAATAATTGCGAATAAGTAAAATGTGGTAAAAAGCTGAAAAGGCGCCAGCGGTACATTTGAGTCCGTCAGGGGGGGCATCCACCCCCCCTGATTGTATGGACGCTCGGCCACTGTCTATCACATGAAGATCAATAGTGATGGTTGGGTGTGTTGTCTCCTTTGATATGAGAAGTTTAGGTGATTCAACATAAAAAATATTAAAAATACATTTCTATCATTTTCTCAAAGAAATAGAAAAAGGGATATCAGGGTGACCTGTTTTAATATTTTGATCTTTCAACCTTAATAGCTATTCTATTAAAGAGTATGACACGAAATGTATTCTTTACCCCTGACAGAAAGTAATAAGCATTTGTTCACAGGTGTTATGTCGGATATAAAATGCAACAGTACAGTTCCTCCCAGAAAGGTAACATAGATCTGTAAATTTGTTCATTCTGACAGTGTTTCTCTGGCACATTGAATGGATTTCTGGGCAGCGCATAATGCACCTTTGTGATGTAACATTTTTTCCCCTCTTCTTTACAGATGATGATCTACCTGGGGAAGTTGAAGACCGTGTCATTGAAAGACTAGCTAAGGAAGGTAATCAGCAGACAGGTAAGTTTCACATAAAACATGTGTTATGTTTTGAACGTGAATCAAGAATTATCACTTCTTGCTTAATGCCATTGGAGTAAAATCATGTATGGTCACATTCATATAGCAGTGAAAATCCTCTTGTGCTCTCATCCAATTTTTTGTAGCACAGCCTACATTGCTTCCCTCTTCCCTTCCTAACACTGTGCCTCCCAATATCCCACTTCCCGGACACTGCTCATTCTGTCCTCCTGAATTTACCATTCAGAATTGATACAACTACGCGTTTCTTTCTTGGACGTTTCGTCTGAGAATGTCTTGCTCCATTTTGCACATGTTTGTCACCTATTGGATTTCATCGGGAACAAAGATTTTCTTCACTAACCTTGAAAGCGCTGTATAAATATCCTTTTGATTTTCCATGTTTTGTATGATAGAAAATCTGAGTTTTTGATCCACCCCAATCCAGATCAGACTGGTTACTGCCCTCTTTTGCTCTTTCTTATGCAGGATGAAGGATATGAAATTTGAGAGAAATATGTTTGATTATAATATTTCAGGCACAGAACTTTTGTATCTTAGATATGTCCATTATAAATATTATAAAATCAATAATCAATTAAAAGATTATTCTAACCTTTTTGGTTTTAAGTTTTCCTCTGTGCAATGGTTAAGTTTATCATCTTTTGATGCACATCTTGAAGAAACAATCTAAACATTTAACTAGGAAAATGATTTCAGGTGATGATGTTATTGTTATAAACCACGTTAAAATACAGTTCTTAAGAATTTGTAATGGGTGACTTGCCTGCGTCGTCAAAACCGTCTCACTCACATGCAAGGATACAGTGATATTTAGAAAATCGGCAGGATTTATACTTGTCGTGAATTAGATAAGCTTTGTGAATACCCTTGATAAATGGAAACACTCGGAATCCAGTTATGGTTTATATCTTTATCTATTTTCTCTGCAAACCACTTAATGGAGACGTCTGCCTGTACTTTCCCTTGTGAATGTTACATCCTGTTTGTTTTTATGTGTAGTCATGGAAAAGTTACCTCCATCGTGTCCTTGTAAAAACCCCTGATCAAACAGTCCTAGCGTGCCAAACTTATTTAGGGATAGCAGCCGATCAACATTCGCAAGGACATGCTTGCTGATGTAACGACGATGACGAGGCTGATGAATATTCATGTCTTGCAGTATGTGAAATGTGGAACAGTCTGAAGTATACATATATGTTATTCTCTATGTGTTCATTGTCTATCCACTTTGAATGAGGATGCATGTACCGTATCTAAGCCAACGTATTCAAGACCGCAGTCGATGGAACGAGTGCTTAAACTCCAGACGTTGCCAAGTTGCATCGACAAATTCGTGAATCGATGTAGCTAAGTACCCGTTATCGGTCTAAGGTCGTATTTCCAGGCTTGTCTTGCAATACATGAATCGTGACATTGAGCTCACAGACCCAAGGTCCCGGTATGAGGCATCTACAACTTGATTTTTTCGGTTGTTGATAATATAAAACTCGATTCAGTTGCGTCCATTAATGGATTTGCTTGACAAGTTTGAGATTCATCTTAATATGATAGAAACTTTTCAACAGTAGTTCGTCATCGTTTAGCAAATTATACTAGCTGTGACAAATGCGAAGATTTCTTGAAAAATAAAAGTATTTTGTGACACTTATCTTAACGTAACCGTGGATATGCCCTTGTTGATTGGAAGTTGCAGAGGTATTTCATCATTATCATAGACCATATCAATGCCACATTCATTAATGCCATTGAAATAAAAAAAAATAAAAAAATCTAACCTTATAAATATATTCTCTGATGATAAGTTTGACCGATATAAAGGAAACACTGTATGCAATATGGATTTAACTACTTTTGTGCCTAGCAACTGAATGTCAAAGGGTAAAAGAACCGTTTTGTATTAAATTTCAAGAATGTGCCAAAGTTTATATCTTGTATAGATATGATTTTAATGGAGGAGAAAACAGTTCATTTCTTAAACAGCAACCTGAAGTTGACTACCACCAAAACGAATGTACCAGTTAGAATTAATTGTTCAAATTTTACTTTGCTCTTTGCTTGCCTGTCTCCCCACAACCTTAGCACTCTCATTCTACACTTACCTAGAATGAACTGGTAACCCTTTAACTCTGTGCGCCCTCCCTCTATGGATGCTACTCTAAGAAAGTTTATTTATGAATTGAATTGATTTTAAATGGTCCTCTCATGTATTTGGAGACAGCATGACACGGTTTTGAAACCTAATAGTAGTGACTAGTGTCCATGCAGCTAAACGAACTGATTGACTCACTCCCTTTGCCAAAAGTTGCAAAGAGGGAATATCCCTTCGTTTGTTAAAAAGATCCTTTTAGTTTAAGAAGGCTGGTCAATGCTCTGGGAAATTCCTTTGTGATTTTTCTCTGTCTGACAAAAAGGTAGGGTTGTCCAGCTCTGAGCCAACAGCAAGGTTTCTCTCCAGAAGTCAAGGAGAATCAGATGCTTTCAATTTTTCAATTTTTCATCCGAGGCCTTCTCGGGAAGTTTTAGAAATATGCGACATACAGTGAGTGTCACGTCCACATCACTTAGATGCAACCATTGAGGAGGAAGAAGAAAGTGACTGCTTTAAGCTCATTCATTTCAATATGGATGAAGTCAAAAAGAATTCTGCAAGCTGAATAAAAGGGCAGCGCTTTTACTGTCATGTGATGCCCTATATGCTATGACAAACTGTGTCTCCCGGGCCCCAACCGTATGCATCGTGTGATAATAGTTTCAGGAATGTCATAAGAAATATATGAATAGGAATAAAGTTGTGTAGCTGTGTATGTGGTTTGCGCAACTGGTCTATTCGAAAAGGACACTAGCGTTGAAGAATCATAGATATTAAACTCACTTCCTCACTTTCCTGTCTCCTCACAACCCTCAGCACTCTTGCTCTACAGTGCCTAGAGTGAACTGGTAATGACTTAAGCACTGTACCCCCTCTATACTGGATGGTCAATGACCCTCCTCATTTCTACCACGCTATTGCTAAGAGAGAGTATGTTGGTAAATTTTGGGAATTTTACTTATATATGATGGTTATTAATGATAGCCTTGACGTAACAGTGGTTGGCTGTAAAAGAAACTGATTTGAAAACGAATTGTTTTTTGGCATTGATAAAGAGAAGTTTGAAATACTTCATCAGTTTGAAATTTGGATTAAAACTGTCAACTAATGTTTGAATCAATGAACATTTCTCTCCCACGTTTGTTTCATCACTCTCCTTTCCTCCCCCCTCTATCTTCATTTGAAGGGACATTGTAAGTCTCATGTCAATCGGTATAATCTGCAGTTTGGTCTGCCTTGAAAGAAGAGTCTTGTAGTCCTTTTGTCTCAGTTGGAATGAAGCCAACTTTTGAATATCTGCTGTACAGTGTTTTTTTGTCACATTTTGCTCACATCTCCTTTCTTGACATTTGAAATTTTATTCCAAACTCTGTGACGATCCATGCTGGCACACTTTCAGAATACCATTAAACTTTGTGAGTCAATCCTGAAAATAATTTTGTTTTTGTTTTTACCCTTTGTGATGCAGTAAAATGCATCAGGAACCAGTGTATATGACATTTGTTGATATTTCCCCCTCCTAATTGCAGGCCCTGCGTGGTAATCACGCCTTTGATCAGATGTCATGCACGGTTTTATGTGGTAAAGTGCAGGGAAAAGAGGTTTTTATAGGGATTTTTCTAGTAGCAGACAATGTAAAACATATATTGAAGGGAATAATATTTCACACTTAACTGGTGCCTTACTCAAGATACAGTACTACATATGATTGAATGAAGACAGCCTTATTTAACTGGCTGAATATCATCCTCCTACGCTAGGGAGTGACTTACGAAAGGTGGTCAGGGATGTTATCCAGGCAACTGTTCTTCATTCATTTAAAGGCTTTCCTTAAAGATATTATGCATCTTGCTGATTTATCCCTGAAACCTGATCAGCTTTTGCAATGTTTGCTTCTTAGCTGTCAATGTTCTCTTTCATTTCAAATTTCATGTAAATGTACCCCTTTTGTCGAAAGGTTTTTTTCCTCCCTGGATAAATGATTTCAATATTGTAAAGAAAAAAAAAAACATTTCATACTCAATTGTTCTGATGACATCATACTTTATGCTGTTGCCAGGTGCATTTTACAAAATATCACAATTTTTTGAAAAAAATATTAATATCATCACAATACAAAAATGCTAGGGAGGATGTTACTTTAACCTAATGATATTTTTGTCTCTGCACCTCTTCCCCCCCCCCATCCCACCCTCTCCCCCGTCACCACAACGACAAAGAGGCTCTTTCCCCCATTGAAATGCTTTATGTACACCTATCACATTATTATTATTCAAAGTTTTTCTTCCTTTCCCAGTGCATCATAAGGTCTACCCCATGATATTGGGTTGGATAGTCTTCAACACAGTAAAGCAGACATACATGTTAATAGCATATGCCAATGAAGCCTACAACAATTAGTAGTATGACTGACATACCAAGGGCAATAATACAGTATATGGTCTGGGTACAGCTACTTTGTGTTTCTATCTACCATCAACTCAAGAACCTAAATTGATAACTTAATGAATGTTGCCATGGACATAGCAGCGCCATTATTTTCATGACAAGGCCTGGCTCTGCATGTCTTATATGTATGTGTCCTGTCTGACTGAGCGTTTGACCCTGAAGCAAAAATTTTTGGAAATTTAATTGAAACTGGAGTAATTTATTCCATGACAGCTTGGCAACTCAACCATCCTAGAGTTATCACAGGGAGCTCTACCAATGTGAAAATTGTCATTTCCACGGGGCATGTTGTATGGGACAAAAAAGTGGAAGTTTGGAAGTGTTTTTTTTTCAAGCACATTTGTAAACGACAGCAAATATAATTGCATGTGCTGTCGGGCACAGTATCGATTCAAGATTCAAATTCATACTGCCATAATTTTGTAAACGGATTAAAGCGGTCTCATGTACTATAGTTGTAAGATAATTATATTTACTTCATTCCTCTCTTAATTTACCTGTCTCCTATACTTACATCTTAGAGAGGGTCATTGGGGAGGGGAGGGGGAGGGGGTGGGGGGAGGAAGTGGAAGAATGTTCCCAATTTGTAGATTTGGCAGGTTGGAGTTTGTATGTACAGTTGACGGGTAAAGTAACGTCATTTGCAAATAACTTTTGGGGAACCATCTGCTTTTGATATCCCCTTCTTGCAGTTGATTAAAATTCATGCATGCTGTATTTGTGGACATTTGTTTGGCAGTTGTACTTTCTAAGGCTTTTCTTAAGTTTGCTTGAGCATTAAGAAGCTATTCTGGTATTATCCCTATTAAATTATTCAGTATTATGGTCCTAAAAAGGCTAGAAGTTTACCGTACGTAATACGTATGGACTTAGTCTTGCATACTTTAAAGTACCGTGGCATGGATTGATCTAGCCGGTTGGGCAAACTGTCATAAAGTAACGCTTTTAGGGTAACAAGTTGAAGAAAATTTCTTACAATCTATAATTTATTACATATTCATTAATAATTACTCCATAAAGCACCAACGGATTTTCTACAAAATCTTCTTTAAACAACACCACCAGAGATGAACTTGTTTGTCTCGGTTTTTTCTCAATTTATCTGAGCAACACAGCATAATTATCTCACCCTTTTGGGATAAACAGCTAATACAAGGGATAACATTGTAAATATACAACCCGAAGATACATTAACTGTATCTTCTTCAGTTAATGTACTCATTGTTGTAATCACATCTCACAGAACATTTCCTGTACAGATTCCAGAGAAACCAAAACCATGCGAACATTATGATAAATAACAAAGAACAAAACCTTAAAGTTGCAATTAAAATATATATAAACAGATAATTTCATAAACAACAAAAAAGTTTTGCCCACTTTTTTGCTGACGTGATTAAAAGGGGAGGAAAATAAAAAGTCTAAAACAGAACAGATGGCCTTCCTCTAAGAAAGCTTGACGTGGCCAGTTTAAACTATGACATTTGGAAGTTTTAGAGATTAGCCGTTTGATGTTTCAGCTTTTGTCGTCACTATTCTCTTCCGCAGTCAACATGAGCTGTCGATCAAGTGCTCTGCACTTCTGTTATTTCAATTTATTTGCAACTGGCATTGCTATTATGGCTTGGTTGACTGGTCAAGTGCTGCTTTGTTACCATGGCAACTGTTGCACGGAAGTAAAGCTAGGTTGGCCAAGCTCATCCATTTGAACAACGCCGGTATCCGCTCTGATATTGCACAGGGAATGTCATAGTCGTTTGTGACGCTAAAGCATTTCAACCTGCACTTTCATCGAAGGCTAGAATTTGTTTCAAAGGCAATTAGCATTATTAAGTGTGTATACTCTTTGGTAAAATTGGTCGGCCTTTGTAGTTTAAGGGATGCAAAAACACTGTGATGTCGATGAGAAAGGCTGGTTTTAAGTGGAATTAGGTTTCTGGATCACAAACAGAATTCCATCAAATTCCCTCACCAAGTTGATATATATATCTGAAAATGTGTGCTTGCAATTCAGTGATGGCAATTGCTTCGTGCTTGAAGTACGTTGTTACCAAAGTGGCAACAAATTGTGATACCCAAACTTGATTCACAAAATACAATCTTTTTATGATTTCGTTGATGGTGTTTTAAAGGAATCGAAGTCGCATACATAGTTTGCAGCAATTTTTGGAGTGATTAAGTAGGTGTTTTCCATGTGTTGTAACTTTTAGTTTCATCAGAGCCCTAGAAGCAATGTGCATGTTAGTGATAGGCTACAAAGTTTTCATCAAATGTTTCTCAACAACAACACAAGGTAATTTGTATGTTGTGGGTGACCGCAGTATCTTGAAGGGTCTGAATATGGGATGTTTACAAATGTTTTTATCTGGTGTAATAAGTTTCTTGGATTCTTGCCAAGAGGGTTTTGCCAGCGTAAGACAGGTGTCAGTGGGGTGTGTTCAATATTGATTATAATCCTTTGTGCAATGCAACGCTCAACTAGTGAAATTAAATTTACCACACTGCGATAGAAGTTGTTGGTAAATTTGAATGTTGGTAGCTGACAGACTTTACGGCCATCAAGGCAGGTAGCCTGAATTCAATCATAGTAAGGAGTCCCCAGCACCCGGCGCATAGGATTTTTCTCGCCCTGACCCAGTTACGCTTTTCTGAACTGCAAAGTTCACATAAATGTTTGCATTTATTAAACCTGCTGTTTTCAGACGTCTTTTGCCAACTGTTTGTATGAATTACCTCAAGACACTCCTCCTCTGTGAGTTTCCTCGAAATTCACATCACTTTTTACAGTTGATGAAATTTTCTAGAATTTCATTTCTTCACTTTTGATTCCTTGCCAGACGCAGAAGGAATCTATGGGGTGGTGATGGTGTGTGTGTTTATGTGTGTGTTTGTGTATGTGACGCTTATTAGCACCATAAATCAAAAAGTTCGTGGTGGATTAACTTCATTCTTGGTATGAGGATATGTCCTATTAAGTACAAGAATGCTATTCTTTTCTGTGAGGTTCAATGGTCATTTAGGGTCAACTGAGGTCAAAAGTCTGAAAACTCAGTGAACATGATAATTCAAAAAGTACATATTTGCTCCATGTCTCTCTTTTTTAATTGTGATGTTCTTCTTGGTCAATTTTGTGAAAACTATTTCACAACTATTTTCACAAATAATTAGAATGAAACACAAATCAATAACTTTGGTAAATTTTTTTTGGGTTAAAATCCTTGAAAATTCTACCTTTACAACCAGATTTTTGTCTTCTCTTCAGCTAATTAGGTTTTGGCTTTCAATTTGAACCTAAATTTGAACCTCATACGTATCATGGGAATATGCTTCCATGGTGTGAAGAAAATGAATGAATGATTAACCTTAAAAGCTTGTACTTTGAAATCTGTCATGCATGAGGTATCTATTTTAGGATAGGTAACATTCAGAAGTTCATTGTTCTCTTACTTATCTTCTCTCAAGTCATGCACTTTTCCATCCAATAACCCCACCCCCCCTCCCAATAAAAATTGTTATTGTGAACATCGGATGTGGGTGGACGTAGTGGGTTGCATGGTGACCCTGAAGAGGGTCAGTATGGGTGCAATATGTTAAAATTAACAAATATTTGCCCGTTAGATAGATGGAATTGTGCAAGACATTAAGTAGAGACAGGGTGGGAGGGAGTGGTGAGGGAGTGGGGGAGCTGAGGAGGGAGTGGAGAAGATGGGGAGGGAGTGGTGGGGGAGCTGGGGAGAAAGGGTGTAATCTGGAGAGGGAAAGAGGTGTGTAGAGGTGACGGATTTTGCTTCAACAAGTAAGGTGATAATGTTAGATTTCTCTTTTAGACTGGTAGGCTAAAACTCCCTTTAAAAAACCTATAGATGGATTTGATGGATTTTCTGATATTTTACTACTATGTAGGTAGCACTCACTAAAATGACAATTTTGTGAAAGTTTCTTACCACCCCTCATTTTGCTCTGTATTTACAATGCTTAAGTCCTTCCCTTGTGACTCGATCCCAGTTTTAATACATCATGGAAACTGTAGTAGTAGTAGTAGACGTCAGATGTATTCCACTTCATCGTTTCCCTCCTCTCACCTCCCCTCCCATCCCGTCCCTGCCTTCCATCCTCTCCCTTACTTCCATCCTTAAGTTTCTCAATCCCTCCCTAAGTTCCCATAGTCTCCTCCCCTCCTCCATTTGTGGTTAAATACATGATTTAATGCAATCATTTCACATTCTCTACACTCCCTGGCATATCCCCCCCCCCACTTCTTTTTATTTCATCATACATTTTGATGTTTGTAAAGTCAATTCTTAAATCTGCATTAGTTGGATGTGAGTGAAAATAGAGCTTTATTTACAAACAGGTCGTTTGCCGCACCGGATATAATGAGAACACTGCCATGAATTAATACCTACAGAAAATGCCACCATTAACACCAGTTGTCTCTGTGGAAGTAGTTTATTGCGGATGTGTGAATCAATAATATACAAAAAAAACATCGGAATTGGACTAAAGGGTGTGACAGTTATATTCTATTTTTAGAAAGTGTACTCTTGCAGGTGGCTAGATTTGGTGACACTTTGTCATTGTTCCAAATATTGTTTTGTTCCATTTAAAGACAGATGTTTTTCATCCTTGCCCCCTTCAAAATCTGCCGAGAAAATCGCAGCAAATAAAACATTCCTCATAACAGGGAAGAGAAATACTTCGGCACTAGTATAGTGAATCGTGTGTTAAAGTAGTTCCTTATATAGGGCAAGAATAGGAGATGAACTCAGAGAATATTACAAGTTTTGTTTACCTTTTGTGTATAGATTTTTTCTTTCCCTTATTGACTTTGTTCCTCACTTACCTGTCTCCCCACAACCTTCGCACTCTCGTTCTACCATGCTTTTTTTTGGTTGTGACAGATCTTTGTCATTCTGTTGTGTTAACTTCACAGTAACTGCAGACCATGTAGTATCCATACATGTACTGTACAACATCAAGTATGTACACAGGCCGCTAATAGAAAAACCCTGTGAACTGCTTTAGCGTTGAAAATTTAATAATTTCACACTACAGTAATCCTCCCACATACTATGGGCCGAATATTTGGCAACTAAATCCATCCCAAGTGGAGAATCCCTCAAGTGGTGCTTTAAGACTACCTTAGAAGTATCTGGAGCACTTTATTCACTAACTTGGTGAGGAATTTTTTTAGTTGCAACATACATGAGGGTCCCCCGGACAGGGAGAAATAATTTCCCACCAACTGCATCTAGTATTACAGTTTGCATTAGACTTGTCATGATATAGTGTCATGATAGTGTGAAATATGAAAGATAATATACTACAAAAGAAGAGTCTGTTTAAAATTTTAGTCGACCAACATGACTCTAGAAATAAAGAAACCAGGAATAAAACATATTTAACTTGAAAATTAGACAAATCAGACACTACCACATTTACATACTGTATATCACATCATTTACATATTCAGAATACAAATTTCCTGTGTCGGATTAAACAGGTGGTAACTTATTAAGAAAACAACATTGGTCATGAACAGTATGTATGTACATGTATGCATTTTAGATCCTCCTGCAAGCAGGAACTTGCGAAGAAGCCTCATTGGCTTATCAAAGCTGCAGGCTGACCGAAGTCGGTCTCTTAGATTCATATTTAACGTCCATGATTATGAATTGTCAATTGTCCAACAACTCTGTAACTGGACGACATACATTAATCTTGGAGTGACTCGAAGTCGGGACCTTATGATTGAAAGGCACCGGCGTTAACCACTGAGCTAACACTCCCATTATACACAACACTATACATAGTACATGATACCAGCAATGAGTCCTCAGCCGCTACCTGTTTGTACCTCTAATAATTTGATAAGAATGAAAACCGTGCGAGACATCTATGTATAGTCCGCCTTTGGTTTTGGCATTTTTACCGTGGCAACGATTGCAATCTTTCCATCAGTTTGTATGTATCATGTGAGACTATATGCCGTTTGCAGTGTCCTGCGTTATACCATCTCAAGTATTTAAACTAACTCTTGCAGTTTCTTTCATTTTATTCCAAGATTAATGGATCATGTTTCTTTTTGTGCTGGTAGGAGATAAACAGTGCATAAAGTATAAAGAATGGTTTAAAATTCCGATATCACAGGAAATCACCCAAAAAATCAGATCACCTACCTACTCACAGTACATCAACTCACCCACCCACATCGAGAAACAGATATTTTAATGCGGTTATTTGTCATTCGACACTCGGTAAAAGCAGTTCATCTTTAAGTCATTGATCTAGATTGTAATATACTACAAGATGCTGCATTTATTTTGTCTCATGTGTCAATTGTTGAGAATATTACCTTGGTCCCTTAATCACTTTGACAGAGCTAGAGTAAGCCAAATCATCTTAATTGGTATAACCTACATGTTTGCTAGAGATACCAATATTAGTAAAAACTTCATCAAAAAGCTTAGAAGATTTTTTTTTTTTTGTTGTCACTGGAGAGATATCACAGGTTTGATGGTCTTCCACAGACAAGCCTAAGACTTTAGCAAGTCTAAATATGACATCCCTTCCTTCTCACGCTAACCACCCAAAGTGCTTAGACGTTCGTTTTGAACTCGGATTTTCTTTCGTTGTTAAATAATTCGTTCCGAACTGGACTTTACAAGACCTTTTTTTGGACATAGAAGGGCAGAGTGTTAAAAGGTTACCAGTTCAATCTAGGCACGGTAGAAGGAGGTAGGTGCTGTGGTTGTGGGGAGACAGATAAGCTTGTCATTCGTAAATATCCAAACCAGTATTAGTTTTGGAACATCTCTCTATCATTTACTCTATAATATAACGGTTGCTCTCCTTTAAAATTCTGTGACGTACAATCACAGCAGCGAAAACATTTTCAAATGTTTGAAGGTCAACTCTCTGAATTAAAATATCCCCTGGTAGAAGAAATAGGAAAATATTTATGAACATTGTGCAGCGATTTGGGACCATCGCAGCATGAACGCATGGTTGGATCAAATGTGCTGATGATGATGATGATATATTTCCCAAATTGATGTTGACTTTTTCAGATTTCACGAGATGTGAATTCTTAATCAGGTTTTAGTTTTCTTGGAATCACCTCTTGGGTAATCCATCAATAGTTTAAATACCTCTTTTCAAGAAAGTCAGTTTGAAGACGCGAAAAGTAATTATAATAATTTTCTGCTTTAAAGGTCACCATATAGGTAGAGCATCCATAAGGTTTAAAGTATCTGTTTGTGTTTATTTTTTGGAAATCTGTCACTTCAATTTGTAAAATAATTAATATCTTGACTTTAATAATTTGTAACTTTTTAAGTTGATTCTGAATAAGTTTAAGTTTTATTTTTATACTCTGAAGTGATAAATTGAAATTCCCCCCACCCCCCAAAAAATTGTGATTTAATCTTATTTTGGCATGTGATTACTACTTATGAAATGGCATGATCAATACCATTAGACTATATTATCTAATTAATATTGGTAAAACAGAAATCAACGAGGTTCTTAATCTCAGCTACGTCAATGGTAATCTTAGCTTGAATTACATGTAGGTTAATTACTTGAAGTTGTTGAGTAACAATACATAAATATCTTCATAAATATCTTCATTATCTTCAAAAGTCTACTTAAGACCCATCTTTTCACTTGTTCTTTTGTAAATTAATCTGCTTTCTTTGTAAAGCGCCTTGAGCAGTGACTTTTGTCTACTGATTTGGCGCTATATAAGTCTCCTTTATTATTGTTATTATTATTATTTGCTGCATTACTTTAATAGGGATTAAGAAGAGAGTGTCAGTGTGTGATTTGCAGTAAACTCTATCTTGGTGCCAACTGTATATATGCCATGTGTTCTTTCATTTGTAATGTTATTGATAGGGAATGGAGCATCAGTGTGGGATTATTAGTGCACACCATGTCATTGATGTCAACTGCATATATGTTAATTTCGTATTTTTAGTTCATGTTGAGCGATACAGTCTCATACATGTGCATATTACATAATCTGTGAATGTACTGTACCTGAGCATTCCATGTGGACAGTCAAATGAAAGAGATAAACCAATACCATGCTTTCCCTATTAGGTGAGGAACACAATTAACTGTTTGTGACAATGCATACAATGTCATAATGTCAACTACACATGTACATTTTTTGTAGTCCCAGTTGACTTCAAGTGATACAGTCATGTGGTGCTCATAATGATTAAGTTAATTGTGTATGTAATATATATGCAATTTACCTTTGCATTGCATTCTAGAAAACTAATTGAAGATAGGAGATGCCCAATTTGCATTCATGTATTTATTTTGCTCCTCACTTGAGTGTTTGGTTAAAAAGGAGATTGGAGCAACCTTGCTAATCGTCAGTAACACTTGTGACAGATGCTAACGACCAACAATTCCACCGAAATGTTTAGCGTAATTTTACTCTGTTTGCGAGATCCCAAAACTTTACTGGTTTGGATATTTACGAGTGGCCAGCTTACCTGTCTTCCCACAACCTTAGCACTCTTGTTATACCGTGCCTAGAACAAACTGGTAACCTTTCAACACCGTGCACCACCCTCTTATGCCCCAATCCCTTCGGTCAATGCCCTTCTCATTCTACCACCCAAATTGTCTAGACGTCTGTCACCAATTCGTTGAATCCACTCGTTTTTAGTGTGGAAGATAGCGAGTGTGCCAGATGAGTTCATACCGTTTCATAATCTCAGCTGTGTATGTTCATTTTGTAGTATCATGTGATGTTGTGCTCATAACACATATCCTGTGTATGTAATGTTCCTTAACATTGTACGTAGAGAACTAAACGCAGAAGAGTTGTTGCCCGTAGCATCTCCAGTATTTCGTGGATGATTCATTCACGTCTATTCTGAATAGAAGAAGTACCTTTCAAAGTATTGCTGACGGGCCTGGATGAATAAATTACACATATAGTTTTAATCTAATTTTAGTCCCTGGAAGGTATGAGCAGCTACTCTCCTCTTAATATATTATACTCTCTATTAGATGCTCATGTGCGGTTGAAATGTTGAGCGTACTTCAGCAACGCTCAATATTCACTATGTCTCAGTAAAAGCGAGCAACTGGGTCTGGTCAATGGATCGCAATATTAATTTTGACAATTTCTAAATCGAGTTCTGGTCACAATATGATGGGATTTTGTACATTACAGAGATTTGAGCACTTTCATCGTTAATTCACTTACTCAGAAATTTATCTAACTTTCCAAATTAACCAGTCATCCATCATTCAGTATTAATTAAAGGTTGAAGTTTGTCACCGTGGTAGATTTGAAGGCGACAGGTTTATTAAAATCATGTACTACTCATACATTTACACTGATTGGTTTTGAAAATTGAAAATATGACTAAAAATGTTTGATTAATACTTCACTCACTTCCCATGTCTCCTCTTAATTACTGCACTGTCTCTCTTACTGTACGTGTGATTTTGATCTCTGTTGTGTGTGTGTGTGAGCGTCGGTCTATCTGCGTGCGTTTTTGTGTCTCTGCGTTAAATGCATGTGGCAAGTTGGATATTCAGCACTGCTTGAATTAACAATTGGATAATAGAATGAACAATAAAAGAATTAAGCATTTAAGTTTTGATAGAAATGTGTATCCTTAATTAATTAATTAATCTTGTATGAGTAAGTGTATACAGAAAAAGAAAATATGGAAATATATAAAAAAAATATTCACTTAAAGCTAAATCTGTTTTTCTTGACTTGTCAACCAACCTGTTAGATTATGCTAAAAAATCAGGTGACTATGGTTCAAAATGAGAATCCTAGATTCTTCAAAGAATGACAAATAATAAGTGAATAGTGAAATGTGTCATTCCATTCTCAAAATTGTTTTCACACAAAATAAGTTCTTTTCATATGTATTTATACAAGAAGAATAATATCACGCAGAGTTAATCAGAAAATTTGCCAAAATTTTATCTTTTTTTGATCAATATTTAAAATACAACTAAAAACTAAAAGAGATGGTAATTTACTTAATTCCTCTTTGATACATGTCTCCCCCATACATGTGCACTCCTATCTATCCAACCTGTGACAACTTGTAACATTCCTTCATGGTACCCCAGATGACCCTTTTAAGGTCACTTCCCTCATCCTTCCAAATCTAGCATTCCAGTGCAAATGCAATTTTTTTTGTCCCTCCCCCTCCCCCCTCCCCCTCCCCCTCCCAACTGAACTTTCAAGTATTCAACTAATCAAATCAACATTCGTGATTGTTTCTCGTTAGTATTTGAAGTCAGAAGAAATTCTACCTTCATCTCTGCGTGCACATGCTAGAGTATAAATATTTCAAACAACGACGCCCCTAATTTTACCTTGACATGGACTCGGAATGGATGTCAGCCAAATCCACCCAATTATCAACTATGTGATTATTGACAGGCTCGATGTTTTACTCTTTCTTTACTGGAAATGTCGTATAGTTTGTCCTGATTCCAAGATCAGATGCATGTGAATGATGTCTTATATCAGCTTACGAGAAACCCTAGTGAATTTAAAACTATGCATATATAGCAGGGATGCTCTGGAATATGAGAACATTGCTACTTCAGTCTTTGAAACTATGTAGATTTTATTGGGTTTTTTTTTCATTTTATATCAGAGCCAAGTAAATTGTAGGAGTCTTCTAGTTTTCCCCAGACAACTAATTATCTTTCCAGACAATCAAATCTACCCTGAGAGGTTATCCAGAGGACAGTGATCTCAATGAAGAATCAAATTCATTTAATCTGATTCAGCTCGCTCTAGGCTGAATCGAACTATTCACTCGACCGGACACAAATGATGAAAAAATGGGTTGTAGAAGGCAAAGCACAAAAAGAAAGAAATTAGCAATTGAGGTTACCTGAAAGTACATATTGATCTGCAGACTGCTGCTGACACATCTTTGGATGTTAATTTTTTACACCTGATTATGTTAATTTTGTAATAATAATAATAATAATAAATGAGACATATAGCGCCAAGTAGGAAGATAAAAGTCACTGCTCAAGGCGCTTTACAGGGAAAGCAGATTAATTTACAAAAGAACAAGTGAAGAGATGGGTCTTAAAGTAGACTTTTGAATGTAGAAAGTTTATAGCATGTTCGAATGTGATCTGGTAACTTGTTCCAGAGATAAGAGCCAGAGTATTCGAAGCTTCTGTAACCATAGGTCTTCAAGCATGGTTTAGGAACAGTTAAATACAGTATACCTGATTTGATCTGATCTGAGATGTACATGGCACCCTGGTAAAGGTAGATTTACTTCGCTCCCCGCTTACCTGTCTCCCCAAACACTTTGGATGGTAGAATGAGCATTGACCGGAAGTGGCCGGTCACTGAGGGTGCACAGTGTTAAAAGATTACCAGGGCATACTAGACACGGTAGAATGAGGTGCTAATGTTGTGGGGAGACAGGTAAGCGGGTCACTCGTAAATATATAAACCAGTAAGTTTTATCATATCCAGCCCTCTGACATTTCTGTATTTGTACATAAATTACCTGTGCTATGCATGTTACACAGCTCCACAAAACAAGTACTTAGTACCCCTTTACTACCTGTGGGGGTAAACTGCAGGTTCCGGGGGTTTGAACTGTAATATCCACCACCTCTTTGGTGTGGCTTCAGTTTTAGTCACCAGCCTTGAGTTTACCCAGGTCTCAGTGATAATCAATCTCTGGGGTAACACAACATTACAGTGTGTGTTTAAATCTTTGAAAAATGCATGTATACTTCACTCCTTCCTTCTCTTTGCTATAATGTAGGCACTCCTATCTGAGTACCTTTAACAGTATGTAACATCTATCTTTCCACCTCACCATCTCACCACCTTTCCATCTCACCTCTAACTGACTCATTTGGCTCACTCTCCTCCAGTTCCAAGGCTACAACACTATTCTTACTGAGAATCTTCGTCCGCTTCAAGTCCCCTACACTTCCAATCATGTTTCAGGTTTTCGAAGATATTAAAGAGTGGATGAGCATCTGTTTGAATCCCTCAGAATGCTTGCTTAGGTAACTTGATGGTCAAGGTTTCTACCCTGTCCTTGATCCCCAAACTATATCAGGTATCGATCAAGTTTCAAGTTTATTAAAAGTCCAGTATAAAAACATGAAAGTACATATTTATAAATGGAATCTGAAAAACAGTTAAGAGTTATAAAGCTTAAAATAGCATGTACTGTATGTACAAATAATAAATCAAAAGTTAATAAATGAATTAAAGTAGGTTTTGTGGAACAACACCCTGAATAAATATGGCAGCCCTATAAACGAAAGAATTTTTAAAACGTACAGTTCGAAAAATTGTCAAAACAATTCCATTCAGTCAACTTCTCAGCCGACAAACATACTTACTGTAGGTTGTTTCTTGGTTATTAGCTGACTTAATAACTTACTTCAGGAGCTTAAAATTATCACTATATCACTCTTAAACTCGCACGAGAACCTTTGGTGATCGCAGTTTCTGCTATTCCGCCACGCACTTATGGAATTCGCTGCCAGTCCATCTGTGGGAAATTGATTCACTTGAACAATTCAAACCTGCTATTAAAACTTACTTATTTTCTAAATGCTACACACATCTGTAAAGGGCATTGAGCAACCTTTAGGTTAGATTCTGCCGAATATAAGACTAATTATTATTATTATTTAAATTGAAATGTATTTTTATCTCTTATTTCATGATAGTATAAATCATGTTCTGCTTCAGTTGGATTCAACCTACTCCGACAGTGGTATTAATTTATAGGTTTTTTGTCTGCCTATCATATTTGTAATGAATATTTTATCACCGGCCACTTCAAAAAAATTTCTTTCCATTTTTTATTGATGCGTGTCTATGGTGACATTTCAGTATACTCGATTGTGCATCAATTAATTCACACACTGTGGTATTCACACAAATGTGGTATTTGTGTGGCACAAGGCAAATGGGGGAAAAGCAAGAAAAGGTTATTGTTAAAAAGTAAGGTTGTTCATGTTGTTATTTTTTGATCGGACAACACACCAGGGAGTATAGTCATGTAGGTACCTACTGTACAAAGTGAGGGTGCTTGTGAGTGCCGTGACAGGCTCAGAATAAGTTGCCTATGCAGCTAGCCTCTGAAACTGCAAATGTACAGAGACTATGAAACTTGAAGGTTCGACGTCCAGTCATGTAGGTATCGTTCACTTGGCAATTAATGCCAATATTGTAGCGTGCGCGCACTACAATTATTAATTGGTTAATTACCATTTTCTCACGATACGATATATCTGGAGAAGAAACTTTATAAGGACTGAAGGGAGATTGAATTAAAACATATTAAAGAGGTTACCTGTATGTTGAAGTAGTACAAAAGCAATGGATAGATGGGAGACCACTGAATATTGGATCACATTAATACAGTGGAACCATGACATATATGGGGACCACAACACATGAGGATTGGGACCACAGGATGGTGGTGGGAATAATACATGGTCATTAGGTTTTAGGTTTTACAATTGGTTTGTGCAAGATGGAGACAGCAAGCAACTTTAAAGTGAGTAATTTTAGTGAAGATCACATTCCTTTCATGGTTACCATTAATACTCTCAAGTTTACCTGTATTTATTTTAGTCAATTCTATATGCTCATTGAATAGTGACTACTATTCCTATACAAGTACTGATTAGGACAGCTGTGCACAAACACCCATACAACCACGCATACACACATACACATATATAAATGTATATAAGCTAGAAATGATTTATGACGCTAATATTATCAATAGCAGCTATGCATTACTAATTAGAAGCAAGATAAAGTGATACTGTTTGTTCTGATGATGAACTAGATTTCTACATGCTCTTATCTTACAATCTCCTACATCTATGCTGGTATTTATGCAATACTGGTGTTTTTATTATGCTTCATATTCTTCAGTTTAATTTCTGTAAGTATGTAGGTGTGTATAGTATGTGTGTTTGATTCAATTTTTCATGTTCTTGGCTCAGAGAAATTAAATTTCAGAGAGAGAAAGTGCTAGCCCTAAAAAATGAAGCTCTTTTACAATTTCTTATTTCAAGAATGAAAAAAAAAGAAACTATTCATCAATGAGAACTGTACATTAGCCTTAATACCTGTCTACTCAAACAAACTGCCCACGCTTAAAGGCATTGAAGACTCGCCCCAAACCGCGTTGCTTGCAAGTGACGTTTTGTTCGTGTCGCTACAAAATGCAGACAGTACAGTAATGAAACGTGATATCTTGTTATCTTTAGCTGGACCTGAGATGTCCATCGCTGTATTGTTTGTACAATGTGCTGTGGGTATTGACCGCAGCTGTATGACTATACACTAGTGTCTAATTACCGATGGTAGCAAGCTGTGTGTGTGTATTTTCTGCGATCGATGGTGGTGTCTAACACTTCTGTTACACCTCATTCGAAACTAGGTCAGATTACCGGCATTTCTTTTTACCGACGTTTCTTTTTGCGCCAGTCTTCACACCCTTTAAATGCACTGGCCATGACATATATATATTCTTTGGTATACAATGTACTGTACTGTATTTTTAATATGGGGTACCTTTTTAAAAAAGTGTGGAAAGTTGTCAGTCATTATACTGTATAGGGTTTATGTCCCTATTTCCTTTCCATAACTATGATACTGACATTTGTAAAATTGAGTAAACATTTTTCACATATATAGGTTGAAAGGTCAATTTAAAATGGCGAGAATTCCCATTTGTGAAAGCTTTATAAAACCAATTTAGTGAAACCACTTGCTATTAATATTGTTAATAATTGATGAGGGTTTGTTAGATTCAACATCAATTAAATAATTTTGCTTTTACTGCTGCTTTCTGTATTGTTTTTGTCTTCTTTTGTCTGTTGGTTTGTTTTGCCTGATAATAGGAGCTGTTGATCAGCTGTTTTCTGTTTTTTCTTTACTCCCGTTGGCCGTTGAGATGATTTGTAAGTTTCATAATCTACATATGAATATATCACATTGAAATGGTGCATTTTGTATATAAATGCTGAAGGGTCACATATTTACATCGCTCCTTGCTTACCTGTCCCCCCACAACCTTAGCATTTGTGGATTTGAAGGAGAGTTTTACACTTTTATATCGAGAGTTTTGAAGTGTTTACAGTCTGTTCTTCCTGATACAAGAAGAAATTTCAAACACCTCAAATCCGATTTTTATCATAACGTGTATATCTCAATTTTCCTGTTATCTCCACAAAGAAGACTTATCTTATTAGTACTCTCCCCCAAAATTGTTAAAGACTTTAAAAACTCCAGGGGGCCTCCACAGAACAGATAAACAAGCAGTCAGTTTCGCTTCTTAAACTTGATAATCAACCTCAGATAGATCTGTGGAAACATTGACCTCACCATATTTTTTATTCTTTCCATAGCTTGTTAAAGCCAATTTGAAGCAGAAAATTAAGCGGAAAAGTTCCCGAAGCCCAATCCAAAAATACTCTCTCTCTCCACCTCTCTCTCTCTCTATCTCTTCATTTCATTTCATAAAATTGAAAATGCTGACTTTAAATGATTGTAAAAAAAAAAGATAAGAATTATCCTCCCCAGGGGGAAAAAAGCTTGTTGTAAAACAAGAAGGAGAAGGGAAGATATAATGTGAGACAATGAATGGATGTGATTAAGAAATATAGATATGAATTATGTGGAGAGCGTGCGTCACCAAGTCCTTTAATAATAGTGACAAATCCTACATTGGTAGTTGGGGATATTGTATTGGGTATATACAATGTAGGTGGTTAAAAAACATCGATGGGAGGGGGGAGGGGTGGAGAGACCAAGTGGCATTTAGGAGCAATTAAGATTATTAAAGACAGTATTGTCTGCACAAATGATATGCATGTAAAGTGTTAAAGCATTGTCATTGATGACCATACTCCACAGTAAAATCAAGTCCCTACCCCCCTCCCACCTCCCCCACCCCCTCAAAAAATCTGGTAGACTAGAACTGTATAAAAGTTGCATGTTCATTTTTTTATATTATTATAATGGTATGTTATGTGAAAAGATAAAATTGAGTAGAAGATGGAGTTTTGTGTAAGAAACAGTATGTAATAAATTTAAGTTGGTGTGACGTCCCCGTGAAAACTGCAGCTTTAAAATCATCTGAGCTGTTACATTGGCAACTCTTATGACTCTATAAATGGTCACGCCCCCCCCTCACAACTGCAACTAATAATCAGTGAAACAACTGGACATTTTGGGGGGGGGGCAATTTATAATTAGTTATGGTTGACTTTGATACCATTGACCATTAAAGACAGCTTTGAATGAACCCCCTTCCCAATTGACATTAAAGTACAATGTACATTAATAATTTCATGTACTTATAATATACTAATTAATATTAACATAGCCACATTTGCATATATCACCTATCATATCCATTGTTTATTTATTAGATGGAGCATCATCGGGAGCCGATGACAGCAAGGATGGGGGATCCTCCCAAGAGGACAAATCCGCAGTAGCTTTGGATACCAAAGAAGCTAACGCTGCGGTGGAGACCGAGGAGTCACATCCCAAACCTTTCACTGGCGAAATCGTTTTGGAAGAATGGCAGTTTATGCGTAAGTATATAACACATGCACTTAACTTATAGTTAATATCTTTACATCTCCCATACTAGACTTGTGGATCACAGGTACACTTCCATGCCCCTAAATGTATTTCGTGTATGTAGCAGAAGGAACGTTAAATTTCATTTTTTTCTTTCTCTGTTTATCTCCCTCTCGTTCCTTTAGAAGATCTGTTTTATCCAAAAAATATACTCCTAGGTTAGTTAATATCAGGCATGAACTTTTTCCGTGAATTCGCGAAATATCTGTGATTTCTTTTCTACCTCGGGGACAAAAACTATTATCCTAACACACTGTTGCATATGCAAACTGGAGCCTATACCGCAATTTTTGCAAAGTTCCGTGATTTTTTTTTACCCCAGGCTCATCCCTGTAAAATATATCAAGCAGTCAGGTGGAGACAGTTTTTGTCAAGTCTTCTTCTTCCTCTTTTATCTTTGTTCTGCCTCTTCCTACTCCACTCACAGACTAAACAATACTTAAAAACCCTGTGTATTATGATTCATTTCATCATGGATTCCAGTAATCTCTTTGAGATTCCTATATACTTGAAATTTTTAAATCCGTCTCAAAGCCGGATCCGAATGAGATTCCGGGTTTGATCCGACAGCTTCCTCCCAAAGCTTCCACTAATGATATCACTCCACAGAAAGAGCGACGTAAAATCCCAATCCCTTCCTTGTCACACCTGGAGAGTGCTTTAATGTATCGCCTCAGAACCCAACCTCATAACAGGACTTGCCATCTCTGTAGCGCTATGAGGATTAAGGACGTTTCAATTACTGCCGGAGAAATGAATTCGCAGAAAGAGAATTTGGTCGATATGCGTGACTTTGACGTAATGAAATTTAGACGACTCTGACAGTTCGGTCGCAGAGAAGGTGTTACCTGTACGAGGTACAGCCAAGTACCAGACAATGTAAATTATGTATTAACAATGGTATCATATAGGTCTACAGAGATGCGGTCACTTCCCTTTTACTCAATATGCTCATCTCCTTCTGTTTACAAAAGTGTATATGGCATTCCTTAGTGTTAAATAGTCTAGCAGTTTGACTTGCCTGGTTAATCAACTTAATTTAGCTCGTCAAGATTATAGAGAAATACACCTCAAAATCTAGTCTTAAGGTCTGAATATACCCATCCATTTCGTAGTGAGGGCTTTGGGCACTGTATTTGTGTGTACTCATATGTCAAATTTCAGGTGAGACTTTTGGAAAAAGTAAAGGCAGGCTTTTTAGCATAGCCTAGCCTATAGCCTAGCATAGCATAGCCTAGCCTAGCCTTTTAGCATTAGCATAGCCTATAGTCTGTGGTCCCTTATATATAATTCAGCTGCCCATTATCAGGGATGACAAAAATGTCAGACATGAATGAATAAATCCAGTTCGGTCCGACGTAAGTCAAAGTGTTCCCGCTCGTTGCTCAAGGTAACTTTAGACAAGGAAACGGAGAGATTTAAATGAATTTATTGGAGATGTGAAATACTGCCCTCTCGGGTTTCAAGACAAAAGTTTGTTTCCTAATGAAAAGAATTAGGGGGGAAAAAGGCTTTCCAATTATAATATGTAAATGGAGGAATAAGTCATCCAAGGAAGAACAGAAATACTTCTTGAAGTGGTCTGTATTTTGACAAAATATTGTGTGTCACATATGAATCAAATTACAAATTTAGCATCACATGGCTACAGCACAGGCAGAAGAGGGAAAAGAATAGAAAAATAACTGGCTATTCTCAATTCAGGTCTAGTTCAATATCTCTCTTGTACTTGATTTCCTTTTTCCATTGCAAGCATCCTTCTAATCAAGTTTCCTCTTAGAGCTAATATCCTTAGGAATAATTTGCTAAGACCATTGTTGACCATACAGGAACACCGAGGTTATTTCCTACAAATTACCTCTTTTAAAGACCGTGCACATTCAGAGGTGGAATTCGCTATTGACCTCACGTGACCCATATAGTCCCATACAGATACCCTTAGGTCTTTTAGACCAGTGGTTCCCTCTATGTACCCCTCTTTTCTGACCCATACTACCCCCTTGTGTCTTTCCTCTAGGCTTCAAATTTTACCTTCTGATCTCTTCCTATCTATGAAAGTACAGAACAAGATTGAAAATTCTGTGTTTATAAATTTTGAAATATTTGTATTTGATGGTGTATCTTCATAGTTTTCCTGTTAATGTAAGCAATTATAGACAATATACCCTAGCCAGCAATATCGAAGATTCCACCCTGGCTATTCTCATCTTCTTTATTAGCATCCACTTATCCAATCTATGAAAGGACATTTAATTTCTTGAATCTACTATTTTCTCCATAAATTCAGCCCTTGGCACCAGCCATATAACCCCAAGGGTCGCCAGAAGTTAACCTCCAACACTTTTTAAGGCGAGAACAGCGTGTACCGATTCCCTTCATGTACCCCTCTTTCGAGCCGTTTCCTCTCGCTTCCCTCCTTGGGGCTTTTATACTTTTCTCATTCACGTCATATTCTTTTGGGAATATAAAAAAGAAATATGAACAATTTGCCACGTAACCCCACCAATTATTGCAGCAGACTTTTCCTTTTCTTTTATGAATCGACGTTAAAAAGAAAAGAAAAGATATTTCCTTCCGATTGATACTCTCGGAAGGAAATATGCTCCCCAGCGGGGAACGTCATCGAAGATTTCACCCCTCGCCTTTCTCACCTACTTCTTATTACAAGCGTCCATTCTCAAATCAAGGAAAGGTCATTGAATTTTGTTTCACATACTAAATTACTTCGGGTAAAATGCCGTAGGAAGGAAGAAAGTCACGAGTGTATTGTATCGAGTGGTCGTCGTGTCAGGGTTACAACGGGAATCACTTTCAGAGGAGCAGAACTGATACTTGAATATATTCAACATGCAGAGCCTATGTTAAGAAATACACCTACGCATTATTTGATGGCCAATGTTACCTTTTCAGTGTATTATATTAATATGATCATGCTTTTCTTCCCAAGAAAAAACATTTGTGTTTTGAAATAATTTAATAATTAATGCCAGAGAATGCTAGAATGCAACTTAGGCTACTTAAGTAGTACAATCAACCTTCAGTCAACTTTATTTTAATTCTCTTCTTAATAAAATAAAAAATAAATTTAGGAGAATATGTAAAGGTTTGAAATAATCAGGTCTGTTAATAGGATGTTTTTTTGTGGTGGGGCTTGAACTTTATAAATATTACTAGAAAGAAGGGGTCAAATGTTGTTTTAATGAAAAAACTGCTAACTTTATCAGTATTAAGTATTCAGCATGACTGGGAAAGCAAAAGAAGAAGAAAAACTAAAACCATTTCGATCTTGTCGAGGTTTTGATCAATCGGTTTTACAATTCGTGATCAATTGCCACCATATTGTAAGCCAAATACATGTTTGTAAACATTACCATTGCGCTATGTATATTTATTAATGTTGGAGGAATATGGTTGATCAAACATTTGTTTAAGTTGCATGTGGAAGTTTTCAATGTTTGGACATGTAGGAAGGAAATGGACAAGTACCCTGATGTTGTCACCAGGCGATTTGTCATTTCAAGTTTGATTAGTTGTTACCGTATGTGTGTGACAAAACAACCAGTCTCTTTTAACAGAGTTTGTTGAGTGAGTACTGTGTGCAAGTACGTCCCATATATATATATGGGATATATATATGGGATATATATATGGGATATATATATATATAAATATATATATATATAAATATATATGTAGATTTAGGATATGTATATATATATATATTCATATATGGGATATATTTATATATAGATATGTATATGTGGGATATGTTTATATATATATGTATATGTGGTATATATATATATAAATATATCCCATATATACATATATATATATACATATCCCATTACTTGAGAGGAACATAATGACACAACTTGCCCAAGTAGTCGAGGGTATATAGCAAGAGAGCATTTTAGTCGATGGATTAGCAGATAATAATATAGTTTTCAAGTTTTGTGTAGTAGTTTTGAAAGCCCTGAATTTGGTCTTCTATAAAATTCTATTGTTCCAGGGTAAAAATAAATTGCTATACATCTTTGTATTTTGCATAGCAATTTGACCATTGTGCATAGCTCTTAACGATGCGATACTGGATGAATATTTTCCTCAATATCACATCGAAGTACTGTAGATCAAAAGTATGGCACAGAAAAGTTCTGATGGCTAATTCCTACATTTTACTTGTATTGTCTAGCATTGCATTCATTTTATCAAACATCTGTTTGTTTTTTCCCTCTCTCTCTCTCTTATCCTTTTTTCCCTCAGTCGGTTGGTTTTATACATGTAATTCCACCATACAAACAGTAACTGTGTGACACGTAGTGTGTATTCTTTGACTTAGTACCTGCAGAAGCACAGCATAAACTGGAAATGACATCACTTATAGAGGGTGCTATTTACCAATATCATGATTGTAGAAATAGACATAGGGACAGCTGCATGATCTTAGAGGGCGCCATGCTCATTAGAAATAGTGGTATTCTATATTACAAGATTATGTAACTATGTAAATTGGGAGACTGGTAATAAGTATCGTTGCCTGTCATTTTTTGAGTAAACCCGCCCCCCCCCCCACCGTCCTTGCCTTTCTACCCAGAATATTAGTCTCAACACATTTTTGATCAGCAGTTTTCAATTCTTTCTTGTGAAACCATCAAATTTTGTGACTTTTTTCAATATTTTTTTGGAAGCCATCAAATATTGTTACTTTTTGTATTGCCATATATATACCGTGCTCAGTCACTTTTTTCTTGAGTGGACGTTTTCTTCTAAAGGTATTTCAGGTGATTAACCTACCACAAATTAGATCACAACTGTTAATGAAATTCTCCTTGTTGATTTTTCAGTAATCGTTGGAGGTTGTATAGTCCTAGCGGTGATTGGGGTCGCCATCGCTTTCTACTGCTGTTACAGGTAAGTCTGTTAAAAATGTTTAATTTTTTTTAATTTTTTTTTTAGTTCCCTTGAGGTTCTAGAACATCAGTAAACTTAAATAAAAGAATTAAGCAAGTGGACTTGCTAGAATAAAAAAAAATCAGCATATCAAGAAGTTAACGTGAAACAGCATTGTGGAGATGCAAACCATTGTATTCTCAAAAAAGCTACAAAATATATCCTTTGCTTTAATTGGCTGTTATTTTTTGTTTGCTTCTTAAAGTGGACAGATGAGCCGGTCCAGGACTACTAACAGATGTTTTTTTTGCTCATGCCAAAATAAAAAATTGTCAATAAATGACATATTTGTTTTTCCCATATTAGGCAATTCAATTAATTACAAGTGTAATTTAAGTCCTGTCTCTCTGTGTCAGTAAGCTTTGATTCGAAAACAGTTCATAGTTTTGTCAAGATTTACACAAAATGTGTCTCCTAGTGTTCTTTCTTACTTTGTTACTTTGTTCTTTGTTCTTTTTCTTTTATGCTGGTGGTCACCCCCCCCCTTACCCTCATCCCCACACTGTTTGGAGACTCACCAATTTACATTGAAAATTCTACATGAACTTGTAGAATTCTCAGTTTCTATGACTATTGTGAAGGGCGCCATCATCCATTTTGATCACCAGTTGTAGTTATGAGAGAGCGCCACCAATTGTTACATTTCAAGAAGATGGATGTAGTATCTGTCATTTTAGGGCTGGTCCATTAAGCAGTTTGTATGCAGTACTCTGACAATGCTATAAGGCATTGTATGTTGTTGTAGTGTTGTAGTACTTTTGTCTATGACTCATTGTCTACTGTATCGAACATAAATTGCCAGACATCTGGGGAAATAATGGCCTATAATTGCTTTAGACTTTGTAGTAGTACTTAGTATATGAAGAAAATATTTCAAAAACAGCACATTTTAAGTGACAAATCAATAAGCCCTTCGGGTAGTGTTTTTGATGTTCAAACACTTAATTTATTAAGGAGAAGCGAACCAAATCAATTGTCCATTTATTTTCTGGTTTTCAGAGCAAAGTTTGGAAAAACATATCAGATATGGCTAGTGATAAACAGTACTTTATCTTCCTAGAATAGACCCACGAGGAATTGAATCTTTCTGGCTAAATGTTTGGCATGTCTACACTATTTTTTTTGGGGGGGGGGGGGAGGAATGGAAAGCTGGTGGTGGGGTTGCATGGTTGTAAACTTGCAGGAAAAGCACAACAACCTGTTTTTTTCAACGGTTGATTGTTGTTATTTATGTGCAATTATTATCTAAATTTATTATTTTCACATTTTGTAGTTATTTCTTCAGTATTGATGACATGTGAATATAAAATTGTATATGACTTTGTGCACTCTTTAAGGTTGAACTGTTCGTTGCAAACGTATAAATTACTGACATAATTCATTTGTGTCATATTATGATGGTCGTGTCAGAGACAACGAATATAAAATAAAATAGAGCAAATGGTTCGATGTAGTTTTAAGTATAACTGTCATACTAATACATCATTTGAAAATGGCTCATTTATTTAAACAATGAGTGTAAAGACTTTCCCAGATTTGATCAAAACTTTAATGAAATGACTACAACGATGTCTTTTATGATAAATGCCTTGTATAGTAGAACACGTTGAAGTCAAAGATGGTGCCCCAATGAAGTCTGTTGCCTAGGAAACTAGCACAACAGACATTTTACACAAGACAAGACAGTGGAATTTTACAGATTAAAAAAAACAGTTCATCATTTATTAAGGGATTTTCCCTCTTTTTGTTTTTGTTCATAATTCTTGTCAGGATTTTTGTTTAATTCTCTTCTCGATCAAACAGAAAAAGAAAGTCTGATATGTGTAGTCTGGCAACCGTAGGTCCATGACCAGACAGACACAAATTAATCTAATAGTTGCCAGAAGCAAAATTCACTTGATAAGTTTGATCAATAGGTCATGCGTCCCATACTACGCTGCATATTACACAAAAATTAAAGGAAAGGACAGACCAAAATTTGCTGAATTTGTGTCCATTTTAGAGGTCTTAAATATTGCCATTTAATATTTGTAATAGCTAAAGAAATTCTGGGGGAGGTGGTGGTGGGGGAGGTGGTGGGGGAGGGAGTGGTTGAAGTAGGGAGGGAGGGATGATGGTGGTCAGGGAGGGAATATTTCCTATTTTAGACAATATTGGTTTGGTGTCCACAGGCAAGATGTGTTAGATTAACACCTTGATACATACTGGACATTATATATGTTGTCTAAATTGCAAAAATATCCATATAATGTACGTCTTTTAAGTTTGTAGCTGACCGAGTGGTCTATAATATATATCAGGCAATGTCTCAATAACACTTGAACCCTCAAATTACACGAACAAATAAAAATAGAACAGAAGGTGTTGTATCGAGCCGTTCCGTTAAAGTTTGGTACTAAGCCCCGTAGGAGATTCATGTCGTTTTTTACGTTGGTGGGCACGTAACATTCCTTGGAATTCCAGCGGGATCAAATGTAATTGAGTGTAAGAATAGCTATGACATGGATATATACGGATAGATTAAAAACTATGTCGGACTTTATGGCTCGCTAGATCTACGTACATGGAAAGTGGGTCAATTAATAGAACAAATCGAATTTCGTGCTTTGAGAAATCAGCTGTTGAGGAAAAAAGTCTGAAATAATTTTAAAAATTTGATGTTCTGGTCATATTGATGTTGATGAATGTTTCATCTGATTCCATTTAAACGTCTGATATGCCCTTCCATTAAATTACATTCTCAATCAAAAATTGTTTAAACTCCTATAAATTGCTATAATGCTGGAGGCAGCCATACAGTTGGACCTTGCATTTTTATGGAATGAAAATATAAGAATGGGTCTGACATCAGGGTGCACTCGAGTCATGTGTCAGATGAAAAAGTTATTGTATTGTTTGGTCAGATGAACAGAAATAGGAGTAAACATGGCAATCCTACCTAATCCTACCGTAATTACCTATTGCTCTGTCACAATTTTTAAAGGAAGGCTTGTTAGAAATTTTGTTGATCATTCACAATCATAACAAGGGCATCAGTTCAAATGAGTTCCCCTATGGCTCCCTTATAATCAATCCTTGCAGTGGTTTAATCTGTTGTATTTAGACATACAGTTTGACTTAGACCTGGATCAAAGTAGTATTTTGGATTAAAACTTCTCAGGATTCATGAGAACAGTGTAAATATGATCTGGGTCCTGTCTGCTTCTAGTAAACATGTTTGGCAATTTGCTTGAAACCACTCTAAGACTTACAAGATCTCTTCAGTGGGATATAAAGCAAGGACCAGCAAATATCGGGTTCTGGGTCTGAGTTTTCGTTGTTCCCCTGTTTTTGACAGCATAAGGTTTTATACCCAAGTAGGTGTGTGCTAGTTGTTACTGGAAGTTTCCTGTGTGAATTCAAGAGTTCTAGCAGAGATCTAAGGCCATGACTGAAAACTAAAACTGCCTGTGTGACCATACAGGTATGGATGAATAAGAGTCTGGCATGGGGAGAAATTTAGGAGAATTTACTAGACATTTAAGAGATTGGACCTTGATCTTGCACAGCAGATTCAGAATCAGTACTAGATATATATATATTCACTGGACCCAGATCTTATGTAAATCAATACCTTCCCATTGGTGTCCTATTGCTAGCAAGGCTACTAAACATTAAAGCTCATACACCTCCTTTAAATTTTGCAATTTTGATTGAAACGTTGCCAAATGGAATTGAAAGGGTTTGGAAGATTGTACTTGAATCATGGCTCATATCAAGAAGATGTAGCTGCCATATTTGAAACTATAACAAAAGTGGTCATGTGAGCCCTATGTAGCATCGTACGAGTTCCATCTGCTTGCGTTAAATATATACCAGCAAGTATTCCAAGTAATTATCTTCACTCCTGTGATCAGTGCAGTGACATTACACAAGCCTCACAGTCATCAACCGATCTAGCCTTGGAAAGCCATCTTTAAGTAGATATACATGCAAACTTGTGTTCTTTATAAAAACTTACTCCTTTCTAATGAATTTGGATCAAAATGGCCCTGGACTCTTTGAGGATTTTCCTGTCTAAAAGGTACGAAATATTCATTAATCATATTTTGTTGATACAAAACGTCCGTTTTCATTGCACATGTGTCATGTATGTACACGTTAGTTTCTAGTCGGTTCTCCCTTTTCGAAGAGCTCTTGAATTTGCTCTGTCCGTGCATGGCGTGAGCCTGTCGGTTGGGCTTGTTTGCTTACAGATGTTAATAATTAGCTTCTTGTATAATTAGAAGTGTTGCTTCTCCCTTATTGCAAATTAAAAATTGTGTGTCTTGGTGCAATTTCATACTGTCGTGAAAAGTAAGACATGTCAATATTTTCCCAACAAGTATCGATGCTTTAGTCTAATAGTGGAGAGCATTGGGGTTAAGCGGTTGCTTTAAAAGGCAATGGGGGTCGTGATCTGAGGATCACAGTCTTAATACATCGCTAGATCCCGACGTCTTGTCCCTGGGCAAGGCACTAACTCTCAGTTGTGTCTGTTCATCCAGGTATATAAATAGGGACCTATAAGGTAACTTGTCAATATAGTCTTGTGTTTTGGAGTGCTGGCTGCACCCAATGAGATGTCCCCTAAAGGATGCACAGAAGTGGTGCACTGTAGTAGCACTGGGGGGACCAATTGTTTGACATGTGCCCACGTGGGTGTGTGGATGGGACAAGATAACATTGACAAGAGATCCTCATGTTGTAAATATATGTGTGAGGGGGTCTTGACATTGATACAAGACAATAGACCATTAACTATTCTATTGTAGGAACAGGTATGTCCGACACCAGTGGTAGGAAACTGGTAGGGTTAATATCTATCTGCTGTTATTGGTCATTGGGTATGAAAAAGACTATGGTAGGATGTGAAAAAGACAATGGTGGATGTGAAAAAGACAATGGTGGGTGTGAGAAAGGCAATGGTGGGTGTGAAAAAGACAATGGTGGGTGTGAGAAAGACAGTGGTGGAATGTGAAAAAGACAATGGTGGGATGTGAAATAGACCATGGTGTATGTGAAAAAGACAATGGTGGAATGTGAATAAGACAATGGTGGATGTGAAAAAGACAATGGTGGATGTGAATAAAACAATGGTGGATGTCAATAAGACAATTGTGGGTGTATAAAAAACAATGGTGGATAAGAATAAGACAATGGTGGATGTGAATAAGACAATGGTGGAATGTGAAAAAGACAATGGTGGGTGTATAAAAAACAATGGTGGATGTGAGAAAGACAATGGTGGATGTGAATAAGACAATGGTGGATGTGAATAAGAAAATGGTGGGTGTGAAAAAGACAATGGTGGGATGTGAAAAAGACAATGTTGGATGTGCAGAAGATACGGGTGGGGGGGGGGGGATTAAGAGGGGTAGGATAGGAAAGAGTAATCACATTTATCACTTAAGTAAATATGTATGCCTAGTCACCCTCCCTCCAATCCTTCCCTCCTGGTTATGCAATCAGTGGCTATTAAAACAGAAACAACAACAACAACAACATTTATACAACAAATTTAGTTACTTGATCTGTCTCTGTTGTGAACTAGTGCTCATGTACAGTGGTTTTGGTATCTTTAAGGATATAGAAATGTTAGTTCTTCTCAGTTGACCAGAATTACACCTTGCTATGAGTTTATTGGTTTTCAGTCTTTATCCATCTTGAACAGAGGTATCCATTGAGTATTGCTCCTGGTTTCCTTAACTCTTTTATAGTCCTCTTCCATTCTTTTTGCCTCTGGTATTAAAGATACCTAGAATTAATACTCTTTGAGTGTGCCTTTGAGAAAAGGAATCTACTGGGATCCAACTGTTACATCTATCCTGAGGCAAAGTGATTCACTTTAAGATCTTTTCAGAAAGGACAGACCCATGGTTTATGATTTCTCCTTTGAGTACAGGTTATTCATCAAAGACTCAGGATTGAGACTTGTTTTCTGCTAAAATGTCTCGGATAATAGAATTCCCCAAGCGTGAAGATGATTTAAAATTTGACAATGGGCGATTCTAAGTCCCGACTTTGTTAGGTCCTTTACACTTGGCCATTTGATGGGTAAAAAGAAAAGATTTAAGCCCTGAAATCATTGACTAACCTGGTAAAACTTCTTCAGTGAGTCAGAGATGGAGAAAAGAGATTTAAGTTCTTACTTTTCAGAAGGTCATATACACAAAGTTTGAAAGAGTAGAGGAAGGTTTGTTTTAAGGATAAGATTCGATCCATTCAACCACAGGAGTTTTGAGTCCTGTGATATAAACAACTGAGCCATCCAAAGTTGTCACGATGTTTATCAGTCTCGCAAAGAAGAATTAAAGTTCGGATATAGCTATAGCATTTGTGATGATACGTAAGCTAATGAAGCTTTGGACAGGAACTCTTAAAATTTCCTAACCATTTAAATTAACAGTCTACAAATAATATATTGAAAAGAAGGTTTAAGGCTACAGATAGAGTTCATTAGTACTGCAAGTCACAATGAATTTTTTGGTTCGTTTCTTCTGTTGTGGACCAAATATTCAAGAAGTCGTGGCCTGCGATTTTCATGAGCCCATCAAGAGAAACTCATTCATGTAAGTAAATTAAATATTTTAAGACTATATATTTAATTCTTTAATTATGATGGAATATATCTAATTCTTCATTATAATGGAATATATAGTGATAAGTGACTGTCAGTTACTGGAATCGAACTAAGGTCAGAAAATAACTTCTGCCTCGGAACCGAATGTGGCTTGGTATAGTGTACTATGGTGCACTTTGGGTTTTATCATTAACACAAACTTAAATTTAACTTGAAGTTTGCAGGTACAGTTAGTAAAAGTATCTCATTGTGGTTTTTCCACAACACTTAAAGTTAAAAGATGATGGTGTCATGTTGAAAAATTACTTAACAACTCATAAATATTCATTAAGTTTGTTTCTTTTGTGTGTTAGGTACAGTTACTTAGACCATTTGCACTGTATCTCTTTTTTCCCTCTGGTATGAGAATGGTAAAGAATGCAAAAAAAACGCCCAGTTTTGCTTTCTAATTTCATAATTCCTCCTGTATGTATTTGTCATATTTGTGTTACAACATTGGCAGTATTTGTATTAAACTCCTCTGTAAATCACCACATGAATTTCAGATGCATTCTACTCGTTAAAACTACTGTAGACTCTACCTAAATAACAAAGCATGACATCACCAAGTTACCAACACTATTTACGAGGAGTTTTCTACAGAATACTACTGTTTCATCTGATTTTTGTCAAAGTATGTGAAATTACATACAACTCACACATTGCAGAAAGTTAGACACTTGAGGATTGTAGTCGATGATAAGTACAAAAAATGCCAGTTGAATGACTTCAGTATTCCAAAATTCACCCTACCTTGCCAAATACATTTAAGCCAGTAAATGTAATTAATTGGTAAATATGAATATATATATATCGAGTCAATCCACAACAAGTTAGAGAACCCTATACTTGGCTGCAAACTCTCCTTCCTCACTAATTATTCCTCTTTTAATATTATGCGAAGTGAAAATCAGATCGATATCACCACCAACCGTTGTCTGTGATTTAAGCATTTTATTTACGAGTCGGTGTCAGTTTGATTTCACTTCAGGCTTAAAGAAGGGTAAATCATTCTATTGTCTTTCACTTTCCATTTTGTACACCTACCCTTGGGGTAAGGGGTCAAAGCTCTCTACAGGTGTGGAGGTGTTATGTATATTATATTATGCAAATTAGGCAGGCTAAAGGGTTTGTTTATTATTCCAATAGCACTTCCAGCCTTGTTTTTCTCTGTATATTTTTTTTATCCAGAAAAAGAGACCTTTATCGAGGCACAGAAATAATCAGAATAGGACTCCCAAGTTGTTTCGTAGTATCGCAGGTTGTGAATCAGATTTAAATCTCTATGAGTGAATATTAAAGACATAGAACTGTGGTGTTTTTCCTTTTCACTTATAATATTTCCAATACTAAAGCATACAAACAACGTCAACTCTTTTAAAGTTGAAACCAAGTGTGTAATACGAAAGCATCTTTCTTAACTTTTATTTGGCAGTTTTTTTTCCAAATTTATAGAGTAATTACTCCAAATTAGCTGCCCTATATCTTGAAAACTAAAATCCCTTTTCTTTTTCACCAAAAGGCCCCTTGAGCACCCTTCCTGATGTTTATGTGCACGTTATAAACCACCATTGTTATTATCATTATTATTAAAAGCAGAATAGCACAGTAGCTCTTAAAATAAGTGACCACATTTACTTTTAATTCAGGAAGCTAAAACTGCTTATTTACCAAGGCACAGAATAAATGCCAGCACTGAAGCCTTTTGCAGTGGAATTCAGAAAAAGTCAGGATCCTTACACTGTTATAATCATCCCCTTTCCAATCCCCCCCCCCCTCCGCCTCCCTCCCCCACATCTGAAGGTTAAAGAAGTTGAAACTAACAAAATAGATTTTGCTATGAAGTTGATCTGCTTCATGTATGCGTAGTCGTATAGTCTACCCCCTCCCCTTCCCCTCCCCCTCCCCCACCCTTAATGCAAGCACACACACATTTTGATTTCTTGATACAGCAATTGTTCTTGCTAGTATCTTAAGTTATTTTTAGTTTTCATGTAGCATAGATGCGATGTCTCGATAGAGATGTAGCCTTCACCGTTGACAAGAGACGTTTAATTTAAAACGTGTCGAGGTTCTTTTCTCCTGTCCTACAAAATTTGATTATTTAGTATCAGGAAAATAACTGCAGGAAAATGTAATTACATTTAACTAATTAGATTTGGTAAAAAATTTCTCCAATCTATTTTTCTTGACTCTCTTTTTAAAGATGAAGAAATGGCAGTTAGTTTGTTAGTGAATGTCTTCTGTCATCATCTTCTTTTTTTTTTATTCTAGTTTCATCAAAGTGAATATAGGAGTCTGGGATATTACCATTTGAACAAGGTCTTAATAACTGTATGTTGTACTGAATATTGTCTACGGATTGCTGCAATATATATGTATTCATAGATTCATCATAAAAGTAGAAAAATGTAGAAGAAAACTGCCTCATTTATTTGCTGGTTTTTATATTTTATTTTTTATTTTTTATAAAACAGTATTTTTCTTGTAAAGGTAGAAAAGAGATCATTCTACTACTGTATTTTTTTTTTACCCATGATTCAGTGTGGGTATGTTTTGTTAGTTGACATAGCTGGTGAACACCACATGTGGTATTGATCCCCTCCCTTCCCCCTCCCCCTCTCCCTCCATCCCTGCCTCCCGTCCCATTCCATTCCATAACGTTCTGTAGCATGCCAGAAAATTGTCAAACTTACTTTTCTCTATGTTAACATATACCTATATATATATTACCATACATATATTTATTTTGTTTTCTTTTTCTTTTTATTTAAACATATACCAAAGTAATTGCTAGAAAGTAAGGAGAAACTCAAAAAATCATAAGTTTAATAAAACTATAAATATTAAAAATTATAAAGAAAAATAATTCAATGAATTTTTGAAGTTTGATAGTCCAGCTAATTACCTACAGTCACCTTTTCTACAGGATTTCAGCTCCAAATTAGTATATTCCACCCTCCCCCCAATCCCCTCCCCCTCATCATTCAATATCCACTCAAAAAGTTGCTTTATGAAACATACAGGTGATGTTTTGATGTAGCCTTGTTTGTTAGCTTTAGTCAAGGGTATATTAAAAAATATTTATACTCTTATTATTGTTACATAATACAACATGCATTTTCCTTTTTCCCCTGCTCATTACATTAAAGGTTCATTAGTTGTTCAAATAAATTCTCTGCGACAATTTCCTCCTCAAGTTTGACCGCACAATTTCTTCCTCGCAGCTCTTCAAACATCGGTTCACTGAATAACATTTTATCTTTAAAATACTTTGACTGTTATTAATGAACCGCTCTTAATATTGCATGAATGCTTTCCCCTCGAAGAATATTTGCATTTTCTGATATTTTGATAGAAAATAAAAATTGCATATATTTATTCATTTCCTTTTTGCAAACTCATCAAGTCTAATTTATCTCCCTGTGAAGGTTGCTTCTATTCCAAGAAGACATTAAACTCAAATTCTCCCCCTTTTGCAGTAATGGAATAAGCCTTAAATGGCTCCTTTATTAAGTTCACCCTGCGCTTAAAGTTTATGCCGTAGATTTGAGATTGTAGCTACGGCAATGTTAGGACTGCAGTGTGACGTGACGTGCTTGGTTTTTCCTTCTTCAATTAAAGTGAGGCGTGCATATCGATTCCGTCGTTCGCCGTCGACGACGAGCTGCTCTGTATCGCCATATTAGCCCGCTGTGTGCTGCAGAATACCGTGGCAACCTGCCCTGTGCAGTTAGGGGTTGTATGGATTTCTCTGGTTTGTACAGTCTCAGCTAGCAGCCTAGCTTGTCAAGGCACCGGGGGATTTTAAGCGAAGAAAATTTGGAAAGCGTAGCTTTGATACTAAAGGAGAAGTGCCAGAGAGCCTGGTAGTCTTCTAAACGTGTTGTGAATTAAGCTTTCGTAGTTGGAGGTGTGCTGGAGTACTGACACACACACACATATACAGAACATCGTCACTGATTGTGTTTGAATACATCTGTTTATTGCCTCTTCTGGTACTCTGTGGCTGCTAACAACTCTACACTGCGTGTCCGTCCTCTGCTGTCGCTATATATTCTGCATCAGTAGAAACCAGTTTCAAGGAAAGAAATTGGTCACCAATATTCCTATCTTGAACTCATGCTTGAAGAGGTGTCTATCCATAGCCGCAAGGAACTTGGTTACTTTTTTTGCAAGTCATCAGAGATACCTATCCTGATTATAGGATTATAAACCCTTAGCATATATTCATTCTTTTGTTTTGTAATGTTTCTCTATAAATCGCCTTCTGGATTATCGCTGAACAATTTCCTGTCTCCTGTCAGTAAAATTTCTGAAAATAATTTGTAGTTCTAGAGAACTTGGTAGCTTTAACGAGACCCCATCGGGCTGTATGAAGACATGTAATCATGGAGACATTAAACCTTCATTAGTTACTGTCATTAATTACTGTCATTAGTTACTGTAAGGCGTTTTCCTGCTAATTATGGAGACTTCAATCTTTGTTAGTTGTCGGTAGTACGCCTACCTACTTGATGCAGCTGGATCTCTCTCGGGCGAACATTTCTCGGAAGAATATCGTCGTTAGCTTGTATGTGGTTATCTAAACAAAGAAAGAAAGGCCAATTTTGAAGTAACAGTTATTTGAAACATGCTGACATTTAATACTGGTATCAAACAGAGAACAAAGTTAGTTCATGAAGTAAATATAAAATATAGTGGATGATGTCTTGATTGGAAAGTGTCAGTGAGGTTGATGGATGGAAACTCACTCTGAAGTCGTCACGACTAAAGCTCTTTCAGGCGTTCAAATTCTGATCTGTGGCATGAATTTATAAACACAAGGATGTTGTCTGCCCTCACACAACTGCCATCTTACCTACTTATGTGAGATCATCTGTTGATTCGTTTCTCGTTTTTCAATACTTTTTTTTTGTTTTTCTCTGTGCCAAATGCAAGTGCAGGATTTGTTCTTGACAATGCTTTCGTCAACTTTAACACTTGGGAAACTTTTAGAGTGATTCAAACGAAAGCCCCGAAAGTAGAGATTTGCGATTCAGCTATGGATGATATAGGAGACATGTTTGTGAAGGCTAAAGATTACGTATCTAACGCCAAGAGGACGGCAAAGGATGCCATATTTAATGCCAAAGAATATTTCTATGCAAATTACCAGACGGATTCATTGTAAGTCATTATTGCTGTACCTACCTCTGCTGTGTCATGTGTGAGTTGGTTTTTAAGTCCTGTAACCCGTCCCGTTATCTGTACCCATCTCAGCAGTCTAAACTAGTTCATCTAGTGGTGTTAGGTCGGCTAGGATCTCAATTGATCTCAATTCTGAACTCGACTGATCTCAATTCAATATGATCTCAATTCTGAAGGCACTGCGTCAAAAGTAGGATGCTGAAGAGCTGCAGCTATGCTGCGGAGGACATTTTCTTTTGTGCTGTGCAGTTTCACACAATAGGCATTGCTGATCTGCCGAGATAATAATCTCTATTGTTCGATATTTGTTTCAGCCATGCTGTAGAGTCTCCTTGTTTTGACACAGTGCCTATTAATAGATTTTTTTGTTTTTTGTAATTTGTGGCTATTTCTGGATTTTTATTAAAGAATCAGATTCAGTTTTAATCCAATTTTCGATAATTAATAATGCTATATTCCCATAATAATTTACTGTAGGTCATTAGTATAATTTGTCCAAATTTGGTCATTTTCAGATAATGAGATAAAATGAAGAAAACAAGTACTGTACATGATGTTTGTGACTCATCCAATTGATTCTTGTACTGTACATGTCGTTGATACTATTATTAGAGTCATGCGTGTCCTTGGACGAGGCAGACCTGTTAAGACTCAGACTCGTTAAGAGTCAGACATGACTAATGCTGCTCACTCATTAACCTTTATATCATGAAACAAAGCTTGCAGAATATCTGTTGTGGGATCAATTACAGTCATAAACTGGAGAAGTATAGTATTTGTCAGGTAAATTGTAAATTGCAGACCAAACTCTCAGGATTTATGGTCTGTTAAGTGTGGTAGATATGTGTGGTAGGCTAAAGTGAAGGCTGAGCCGTGTCCAGACTTCTCTTGGGACATCATGTTGGCTTCTGTCTGTTGTTTAGTGTTCCCATTTGAAGTGGTTCATATCAGTACATCGTTGGTTCACCACAAAATCTTCTATTTTTGTCGCTTTTTTCTTGTACAGTAGTTTATCCCTCTTCGGAGAGCATTCAAATCACGATTCTTATCAAAAACTATAAACTAGGTAAGGAAGAGTATCCTTAATTAATATTATATTTAATATTTTTGTCTTTTACTTTTTATTTCGAATCTACCTGTCCTAAAACGGAAGAGCTTTTGTACATGAATTGCGGCGGCTCACCAATGATGTAATTTAATATGTAATTGTCTCTGCAGTGTATCGGTTAAGTGCAACATGACCTCCTTTGTTACTCCTTTGACCTTTGACCTCTTTTGTTCTGACCTCCTTTGTTAACAGCTACTGTAGCACACATGATGCAACACTTCCCACTAGAAATCTATGATATATTCTTTCATTGGAGTTGACATATATATGCTGATGTTGTATGTTTATTCTCCGATGTGCCTTGTACCGACAATCACAACGGAGCACTTGAACCGACCCTCAAATCCGCCTGGGCAAAGTGGCCATTCAGTCCTTTGGATTTTGTCGGCAGTCTTTCATCCGACTGACGGTGCTCATATCCCAGAGATCGTAATAATCAGACAAATCTGAATAAGTAATGAAGTGCTTCGGTTGCACGGTTTTGATTTCAGTCATTTTGTAGCCGGATTTTGAAGATGAATTTTAGGCCCTTGAAAGGGGAAGTAATAGAACAAGTTTAGCAATTTTTTTCAGGTTGTATTTCTTGTTTGTGAGATTTCTACAAGATGCATGGAAAAGTTTTGACACACATCTTACAATCTTACAGTTGGCTGAAACATGGATTACTACATAGAGAGGGATAACTTGGAATTGAAATTTCATGCCCCTAGCTTTCAAGTCTTTGAATGCAAACTAATTTTGTGATTAACTTAATTAGGTATTGCCAGAATATGAACTTATTTTACTATTTATCAACAGTAAGCTTTGAATCAGAACTTGCTAAGAGTAAGAAGTCCTCTACTGTAATTTTTTCTGAGCACGATCTGGAAGACGTTCAAGAAATTATTGAAATATGTCAAGTTAATGTCTGTTGCTACTAGGCTGGTCAGTAACCATAATTCCATTGTGGGGTGGGGGGGGGGGGAGGAAATGAGGCCATGATGGCACAACAAAATGACAGATGTCCTTCCTGGTAAGTGGTGTACGCTCCCTTTGAAAATTTTGTTCGGGTAGATGAAAATGGTGCTATCATTTTCATCAGTTTAACAACATTGCGTAGTACTTGTATACAATAGCATGCATGTGTTATAAAATGTAAGCATTTTGGAAGAAGGCTGAAATTTTTGGGAATACCTGAATACCTGTACCCACATCTCTCTCCCCTCCCCCCTCCCCTCTCCCCATGATTATGGCCCTGCTACTAGGTACGCTATATATAGCTTCTTTTCCCAGAAAATGTATTGCAAATCTGAATGATCTGTTGAAACTCAACTCAAAATGCATCGATACAGTTTCAACATTATAATCTGGACTCGCTCAGTTGTGTTATCGACTGTAGAGTGAACATGGACAAGGTAGAACAAAAAACTATATTAAGTAACTTAAATATGCTATATTTTGTTAAAAATTATATTGCTGGATTTTCAAGCACTTATCACAGTTTTTTGGGGAGTGGTTTTTCCTCTCATATGTATTTAAAATGTGTAGCATATATGCGTGCTTCAAAATCAATAGAAATTCATAAGAGATATTTGTATTGATTCAAGGAACGATGAATTCTCGGTGGGAGATGGAATCGGGATTCGAGGGTGTTTCACTCATCACTCAGCCTGTCATACTCTTTTTATTGTCCTTTTTCATATTTTTTAAATAATTTTTTTATCCAATATTCTTATGTTTATAAAAGAGAGAGCGTTTTTTCTTAGTGTTTCACAAAATGCATAGAAAGCAAGTGGAGGCCTGAAACTTCAATTTTACGATCGGGTTTGTTGACATTGGTTTGTTTATCTGGATTTTTCTGTTTGCTCTGTTGAAAGAGATGGATTGTTGCTCTTCCTCCTTAATTTGGTGAATTCACTTTGTAAAAAAAGTCAGCTGGATTTAAATTGCAAGAACAGTCAAATGACACTGTGGCATTTGCGTTGACCATTAACAGAACAAAAGTTACCACAAATGTCAAAATGTTGCGTGTCTTTTTACTTCTTTAAAGACATTTGAAAGGGGCAAAAAAAAAACCTCTAACATGCAGGGAATAATTAATTGGTAAAATTTTGTGAAGTAGTTTTCAAAAGCTCTGAACTTTGTCTCCTAAAATTACAAACTACATGTCCCTGTATAACACTGCTGTACATCTTTGCACTTGTACAGTATGTATGTAGCAAGTTGCCCATTTTGCGATGCAAGCCTGGATAAATTATTCCCCAGATGTAGGAGAAAAAAATCAACTTTTTGTGTCAAGGTTAAGATTTATTTTTGTATAGCTTATGGTGAAGTCATTTTGTGACATCAGGTTCATGCTAAGACCTGCTATCTTTTATTTAGATGCTATTGCAAAAAAAAAAATAATAATAATTTTATTATCCATTACATAGAACCCATCTGTACATACAATTAATTATCATTCTGAAAGTGGTTGTCTTATTTTCAAAACTAAAAGTATTTTTCTCATTTTTTTTTTGCCTCTACCTCTGTAGCTACTGTATCTTTGATTCATATTTCCCTAGATTATACCTAACATCAACAGTATACTGTGTGCAATGTTACTGTGACTCTGGTGTTAAATACATATTTTTGTATGGGTTGCCACAGTACATAATCACTGTGGTATGGGGTTCTTATATAGTAGGACTAACCACTGGTATGATTTATACAGTGAGGAATAGTTCCTTGTAGTTCCTACAGTACATTACCATTCAGTTTTAAACTCCTACAGTACATAACCAATCTGTTGGTCGGTTTCCTTCTGTACAAGCCTACCACTCAGTATAAACTCCTACAGTCAAGTAACTGTTGGTTCGGGTTCCTCTATGGCAGAACCAATAAGCTGGTTCCTATACTACAGGGCCAACTAGTTGATACAGGTTCCTATATTAAAACACAGAACTCACTCAAGTGGTATGCTAGATAGCTACCACATGGTGTTACCACTCAATTTGTATGAGTTCTTTAGGTTTATCAGTAGGTGGTGTGGGTTCTTCTATGGAAGAACCAATAATCTTGGTTAAATCCTGTACTTCTGGTTCCATTTAATAGTTGATAGAGGTTCCCTACAAACAGAACTACTCAGTTGGTACTGTATGATTTGCCATGTACAGAAGAATACCACTCATTTAGTATCAGTTCCTACAATGCTGAAGCAATATGTTGGTACTCTCTGTTAATATGCCTAGCACCAATAAATTGGTATCTTCTTGAAACCTGTTACAAATTATGGTACCTTTTTAATAATATTAGTGTGGTCAATATAATGATTATGATTTTATTACATTATTATGTGACAAGTTATTTTGACATCCCACACTAAAAGACAAATTAGTCGGAATGAGGTTTTTGTTTCAATGACATCACTCTTTGTATTTCTTCTCTTCCGTTTCTACCTCAGAATCCAGACCGCCACCAAGGATGCTGAAGCAGAATACCCGTCTTACGGGGTCACAGGCCCAGGAGCCGCCCTGGTAAGATATAACACCACTGCCATATCTACAATTTTTGTAGGGAGCTCAGCTTTCTCTCCCCCGCATCTCATTAAAACGGAACATAATCATATGAGTAGTCTGAGGGGGAGATGATCGAATTTATTTAGGTTCACCTTTCTGGAGTTAAATAGACACATTACTGAATCGATTGAAAAATGGTCGAGTTTGCCCATTTTGGGTATCACTCTGCGATGCGAAACCGGATAAAACTATTCCCTGACTTAGACAACAGCATCTTTAATCTCTCTTTTAAGCAATTGTTTAAGACTAGGTCCCAAATTTACACCAACTTTATACACCAAATCTAGCAAGTAGATACCGATTGTTTAAACCAAGACATCATCCTCACTTTATTCAGTTTTGTACTCACCAAAAGGATCGTTTACTGATGGTTTATTAGATGAGCATGGAGGTATTGTTTCTAATGTATTCACCCAGGCAGAAAAAATTCTCATAGTAGAATAAAAGTCACCTACAAGGATGGATATGGAAAACTTGCAGGATGCGCATACTTTCTTAATTATTCCAAATGAATCTTGACAATCTAGTGGAATTGACGTGCCAAATTTTGACAGGACTTTCAGGTGGGATAGTATAAGTAAGTCAAAATTAAAAATTGTCTAATATAAAATAAAGTGGAAAGTCTGTATTAAACCTACTATGCAGTGTGGTATGGTTGTGCTCTTAAATTAAGTTTATTATTTAAGTTTATTTTATTTTTTGTTATTATTATGATTATTATTATTATTATTTTGATATTTTTTATTTTTTATATAAGTTTATTATGTCAGTGTCAATTTTTTTTATTATTTCTGTCCTTGGTAAGTTTCATTTTGTCATGCTTCGATGTGGTTAGTGATCTCTGGTCAGGCCTCGGAATGAATAAATGGAATAGAAATGGGTCTCAGTGGAATTCTTCAAAGCTCTCCTGTTGTTGGATTCTCATAACAACCTGGAATAACCCTGCATCTTCTTCTCATCCTCCCTTTACTCGCCTCTCGGAGAAGGGCGCGAGATGTTATCATTAGAATGACATCAGAGAATCCCAAAATGGTGTAGATGTCATGGATTTCAGACAATTAAAGTAGGGCCTACTTGAGTCGCTTTATTAGATTGAGAGAAAGGCCTTCATGTGAGGTTCAAAACTGCCTTTTGTACAAACATGTATTACAGTGTGTGGAGAAGATACACTAATCCAGAAATCTCTTGTTGCCTTGTATATACCATAACTTGATCGTGTGTGGAATCAGTCATGTCCATGCTAATCTAGTACACATTTTTCCCTTAAATACTGACATTCTGTCTAGATGCACTTATTGGAATTGTAGGTCTAGGACAATTCCTGACTTGTCCTTGCATGGCAGCTGCACAGACAGAACCTTAGCATAATTCTTCCTCAGTGGATGATAAAGTATTCCAAAACTGACGTGCCCATGATTTATTATACTTGAGTGGCTAAGACAATTGACATCAAAAGATTCAGATTCTCATTTCCAAGTACACCGTCAGTGAAGTACAGTTTTTATGCCTTTTTTTCTCCCTTTGTTTTTCTAAAAGCTGTATCACTAACCTTGAAGTTAGCCTTCACTCTGAGAGGTCATATGCAATAAAATAATCTCTTTCATATGATGTTTGATGATCAGAGTTGTAGTGAAAGAAACTAAAAATGTACTCGATACAGCATTCATTTTGTACAACGTGTTAATGTTTAATTTATGAAAAAATAAGAAAACAGTTTATTACAGTCCTTGTATACACAGTTATTTGGTCATGTTTGTGACCAGAGTTATAATTAGGTAGCACTGTTTTAATCATAAGTACCTTTTTACTCTGTCGTAAAGTTCAGAGTATGTCTGGGTTTTCCTGATTTGGTTTCTATTTTTGACCATGTTATAACCGTAATCAGGAGGAATTATACATACTCAATGTAATCAAGAGTAATTACCTGAACGGAGAAATGATTGTGACTCAGTTTTAACTTAGTTGCCACGAGGACATTTAGAGGTAGTTGTTGAACATTTGCAGCTGTTTGTGGTTTATGAGAACTAGAGACAGCTGATGCTAGTAGTTGGATGCTCCACAATGCAAACTTGTACTAAGTCTGTACTGGTAGTTGTATACATACAAGCAGGGTTTAATACCGGTAGTTGTACTCTCCCTCATATATATGTGTACTCATACCTTATACTTGTACTCAAACCCATGAGCTTTTGTACTTGTTCTGCAAGCCTGCCACTATGACACAATGACCAATATTGGTTTCATTCTTTTCCTTAAACTATTGCACTGAAAAACCAAATCTGGTTTCAGGCAGTTGGTGAGAGCTTCAAACTAAAAAGTTCATATTTTCTTACACCTCTCTTACAAATCTACTTTCCCAGCTGCATTCCCAACTTACAAAACTTGATGACATGCTCACTGCATCCCCGTTGACCCACTACTCGGAACCCACCCACTTCCTAATGCATATAAAATGTGCATTTAGAGGGGAAATCTTTTACATCAAACACATCTACAGTAGAGATTTTGTCTATAATGACATTTACATGACAGCAACTTATTAATACATAATCAGATTATATCAAGTTTCAGCATCTTTTTGCTCTTTTTCATTTCAGAGTGGAGACAGGAAGTTGGCTCAGAGTGCCCAGATGTATCACTACCAACATCAAAAACAGCAGATGATTGCCATGCAAAAGTAAGTAGTATATCCAGCTTATTTGGCAGAGTTTGAGTGTTGAGTTTGAAAAGATACAAAACTAAAAAATGATGAAAATGATGAAATTGATGTGTATGTGACCTTATGATGTAGTCATCAGCAGTATTGCAACTGGATGGAATTAAACAGAATTGTCAAATTATACAAGGTCTGCAGCTATATTTGACCACTGATGTGAACAGCCTTTCATACTGTGTGGTTGGAAGATCATGACTTTGCCTAACACACTATGTTAATGTAGAAAATTAGCCTAAGGCTACCTATTTCTTAACATTAGATAATAATAATATAATATAATAATAATAATCAGCAGTTATTTTACAACGCTTAAACGACCACAAATGTGGGAGAAACAGTCAAGGGCTTATGGTTTACAACTTACACATCATGTGACTTCCAATTCGACATTTTAACTCAAATTTGGGATCTTATCAAGTTAGAAAGTCATTTCAGATGAGATAACTGTAGATTGCTCTTGGATGAAAAAACCCACCTTACTATGACCCAGCTGGGTATTGAACATCCTGATGGCTATGCCTCATTGCTTCAAATGCCACTGTCTTTATCTACGCCATGGCACCATTATCATAGTATGGTGCTGCCACGGTGGTTTTGTGGTGCTTATGTACACTATTTATGTACTATATAGCAATCGTACACATTATTTGCTATGTAGTTTCACACCACCTTCCATATGAATCTAGTAACAGTTTTCAAGGCGTTGGCGTGCAATCTCAAACAAGTTTCATAATCCATGTTTAGTTGAACTGTAAGAGAGGTTTTTTCATTAACTCTTCCTCCTTTCCACCCAACAATTCTTGCATTTTTAACACCTCATATACCCAGTGGCTTACACTCACAATCTTAAGAGGGATTCCATACAGACTTAATTACTATTTTAAAGGGTGATGTGTTGCTTACCTTTTACTGTTTTGTTGCTGAATTTAATTTATTTGTACTTCATTTTGCACAAGCTTGCCTCAGGTTAGAATTCTCCCCTTAGTCTCAGTACATTTAACAGTGAGCGCAATTTTACACTGAAACAACAACCCCCCCACCCACGTACATCCCCCCTGCTCCACCCACAACATCTCTGGTGACATGAATTTCTGGTTCTGCTCTCTGTCTGTTGAATAAGGATGGCTGCAGATTGTCCTCTTAACCTAGCTTCCGCCTACATGCTTCGTTGGTATTGTTTACGTAAATAACTCACAGTTGTTTAGGTTTCAAGCCATCAGACATGATGTAACCGCTTCCCACCTCCTGACATTAGTTTTAAACAGCCATTTGTGCCTTTGTGTAATGTCCTGTTTTATGCGTCTAAAGCTACTTTTCCCTCGTTATAGTCTATCGGCAACACCCCTCGTGCCTTGATATACGTATCTCCTGTTCATTCTGGTTCCCACAATGCAACAATCTGAATTTTAAATCAATTTGGTTAATAAGTCTGCGATTTGGAATGCAAAGAACAAAATTGGTGCACCCTTTGGGGCTGACGCCTACCCACGGTAATTGGATTTAAAAGAATAAAACGCTGGGATTTGATTAGCTTAAACCCGGCTTTATATGCCAGTTTCCGTAAGTGGCAGCCTTTTAATCAATTTGGTGATGTTAAATGGTGAATTTTCAAACTGAGATTAAGCTTCTCACCATTAAAGGGGCAAGGAGCAACTGGACGGATTGTTTTGGTTTATACCTAAACTAATCTATACGTATTGAAGAGATCCTTTTGTTTCACGAGATTGTTGTTGTGAAAAAACGGTCGTTCGAACCTACTGTTGGCTATTTTGTCGGTCTGTATGTTAACTTGAATGAAACATCTCCCTCTAGTAGCCGATAACCTCATAATATTTTCTTACTTTATCGTTCAATTGTCTTCAGAGGAATTGTGACTTTCTATTGAGGTGACTGACGTGACAATACGATGCAACTCTTTTGCTCTTTTTCTTCCACGGTGCATTAAAGTGAGGGCGAGGGTCGGTTACACTGTATATATATGTTGTTACCAAAATATTTGTACATGACGGTGTACTTTAAGTTTTTACCTTTAGCAAGGACTAGTATGGAATAACAGCTTGAGGGTCTGGGGTACATCCATGCCTTTAAACACCTGGTGTACAAATATTTAGCCAGCAGGGCTGGCTTGGCTCAGTGATGATGTCGCATTACCGTAGCAACGGGTTGACCTGGGTATTCAGGTATTGATTAACGGGTGGTTTTCTGTTCAGCAGGAGGCAGCCCTTGGATGTAAATTTTGAAAACCATTTGTGTGTTTAGGACAGTTTCATTGTCAAGTGACGAAAGTAATTGACGAGATGATGACAGCTAAAATAACACTGAATCATCGTTTCGATGGTGGATACATGAATTTTACAGAATCTTGAAACAGACTATGCGAATTAGTAAGACGCTTGTGCATTTGGAACTTACTTTCTTTTATCAGCCTCATGCCCTTAGCATCTTGTTTCGGATATTTTATGATATAAATTTAACTCGTGTCTGGATTCAGGAGGATTTATTAAATTATGCTGCTTTTGGGGATCGATAAAGATGCGGTCATTGTTTATCATTTATTTAGGAACGAGTTGGCTTATCTTCTTCTTTCTTTGAAGTCGATAGAATTTAGGCTCGGTATTAAGTACTGTAACCAGCTGCTTTAGTTTTCAGTCCAAATCGTATTCAGTCAAACTGTATACCTGCCATGTCGAAGATATTTGTATGGGTTTTGTAGTGTGTTAGATTTGAATTAAAATTGGCACATTTCTTTAATGCTTATAGGGGGGTATATGTTAGAAAAACACTGGTTGTGCAGTATTTGGATGGTTTGACTGGATATAATCTTGATAACCCTTTAATCAAACAGTCCCCTCTCTGTCTTTCAAACCATAACTACACAAGATAATTCCTTTTAGGAGATTTTTTCTTTAGACATTATAGTCAATCTACATCTACGTATTAGTAAGGTGATTCAAGACATCAAACATCTTAAAATTCCCCTTGAAATGTTAGACTTTACCTGGCCTCACATTAACATGTAAGGTGATTCAAGACATCAAACATCTTGAAAATTCCCCTTGAAATGTTAGACTTTACCTGGCCTCACATTAAAATGCAAGTTGGCTAAACAGGTTATATGTATAGATAACAACCCACATAAATTTCATTTAAAACCTTCAAAGTATTTATGTTTTGTTAGTAAAAATGAGCATATGGTGGAAAAAATCGCAGCGGAAGACCCGAATAGACTCAATTTTGGTAAACTAATCAAGATGTTTACAATTCACATTTCATGGTAAGGTTATCCAAGAAGACATCTGTCAAAGTAAGGAATAAGAAAGTAGATGGCCTTTATTTGGATTAATTAAGTTCCAAAGGATGTGTAAAAACCAGCATGTAAGAAACCCTTGGCTTTTACTGCAAAATAAAACAACAAATATCCATAACGGTCGCGAAGCTTCAAAAACTTGCATCACGCTTTTCGGCATTTCTCTGACAGATTGCGACTGTCTATTTGGAAGGTACGAATGATTTTATGACAATCTTTGGGCATGTTTGAACCAGTTTCTAAGGGAGTCTTCACTGAAATTATGGAACCATCAAGCAATATTACTTTGCTTTCATTGATTGTTACTTCCAGACAAAAGTCAAACAAGCAACGTTGTATTCACGTTGTCTCCAATTCTCTGCAACAGCTTCTATATTAAACGCAACCTCTCGCTGCCTCTCATTTCTCTCACCTTGCCCTTCTCCTCCTCCCTTTGGATAATTTTATTTTTTCAGTCTTGAGTTTAATTGCAGTCGTGTTTTAGATCAGTCAATCAATCAAGCCAAAGTCAAGCTGATTTATATCAGTTGTTTCGAAAGCTACGATAAATAAGCAAGTCTGTCAAACGATATTTTGATTTCACTCAATAAGACCGACCCATCAGTAGACCTATGCTTCTTTTCTGCAAGGACTCAAGTTAAGTATTATAGCCAGTTCTTTGATCTGTTTATATGGTGAATAATGGCTGTGAAATGTTCGATTCATCACGATAAAGATATGCGTAAGGATAAGGGTCGGCATGCACAACGTCCTTGCCAGCTATCCATGCGATATGGAATCGCCTCGACATGACGAAGCTCCCGAGGTACCAACAAGAATCTTTAACTAATGAACTGTGCCACGATCCGAGTTGGTAGAAGTACTGTAGATTTCATCACTTCCCCGACGACTGGCTTTTTACATTTATGCATTATTAAGCAAACCTCCTGGAGAGATGGAAGAGGATGACGTTACAAAAGCAGAAAAACAAAAAAAGGCTCGTCGATCACGTTTCTCATCTTCTTCCCTCTGCCCCGGTCGGTCGCTATCGAGAGCAATTGAGACGGATCGTTAGATGACGTTGTACAGATTTTGGAAGGAGGATTGAGGAGAGGCGGGCGGCGTGAAAGAAGAAGGGTTTACTAAAGATGGATGTTTGTTTATACAGGAGATAATTGCTCATACCAGAGATGATGACAAATCATTCTCAGGGATGGATTTCCTTTCCCATATCTGACAAAGTTGTTATTTCTTCAAAACAGAGAAGTACCGGTAGGAGTACATCAGATCGCAGTATGGTGATTTGGTGGAATTAAATATGTAGTCACCGAATATTCCTTTGTACCGGTTTTTTGGTCAGCCAGTTTTGACAATTGCCTAATGCTAATACTTCTCTAAACTATACTCCAATATCATGCTCTCAAAGCACTAGTATTGTCAGTACAAACAGTTCCTAACCTTGATCTGATAAAAACATGATATTCATACTGCTTGTACTGACAATTCGAGTGCTCTGAAGCTGGACATTAAACCAACACAGTATAGAAAAAAATTGTCCCAACTGGGGGTGTCTTGTTGGTTCTTCGCCTGTGGTCGACCAAGTTGTAACAAAAAACCTGATGTTTTTTATTACAGCTTCTTACACGGTTGTGCATTGGTTTTTTTCTTCTTCTTTGGACAGAGATATGAACTTTGAGTTTGAGTGGTATTACCTTCTGTTTTTACCTGAGGTTGGTTAATGTTTGCCGGTTAATATTTGCCGGTTAATGTTTGACAGTTAATGTTTGCCTAGGATCATACACGTCAGGTTTAATTTATTCTTTTCTTCTGTCGTTTTAATGAACGAGGCAGCAGTTTTGATGTGAAACACATTTATGAGGCCTATAGGAGTACTTCCTGTGATCTGTCAAGTGTTTGAATCTTTTATTAAGCTTTGTGATGTTGGCAATAGGCTTTGCATGCAGAGGCTCTCCTTATACAAAGAAAACAGAATATTTCCAATTCATTTTTGCTGGTTTACTGAGATGGACAAATTTTCCATAAAGTTGCCTAGAAGTAATCATTACGAGCTGGAAGTAAAATGTCGTCTCTAAAGTTTGTTTACGAGTGAAGTCATAGGTTTGTTTTTAACGAGGTCTGGGTAATATCCATTGCAGATTTAATGATAGTCGTTTGCTCGTCAATTCTACGGTGGCTTTGCATTCTGAAAGCAATATCCCAACTGATGAATAAACTAGCAAATTAGCCGAGGTGGTGGAATTCGCTTTTTTGGTGTTAAATAGTAAATTTGAACACCAAAAATGGAACAATACAAAGTGTCTAGAATCAAGAGAGGCAAATTTAATTTGTAGTTTGGTATAATTAGCTACTTTGGCCATGGTCTGGTACTTTGGCCATGGTCTGGTTTTATTCATACTTAAGGTATTTACTATCTTGTGTACATCAATAGATACATGTAAATCATGAAGATATGGAAGCTGGCTCAATGTAAAAATTGTTTAAGATCTTGGCGCATTGGAGAGGGAGAGAGGGAAGTTTGGCCATGTTATTAATTTGCCTTTCTCATGTAATATTTTGCCAAAAAACAAACAAGTCATTGTGCCATAAAATGCGTCAGTACTTCCAATCTCAAAACATTTGCAGTTTTCATGGACTAATAACTGAACATTCCGAATGAAAATACCATCAGAATCATTAATCAATGGGAATGACAGATTCAAGAGAGCCACTTCCCTCTCAGAATTGAGTCTCATTGAACACCATCCTACCCCCTCCCCCCGCCATCCCCAACCCCATCTTCTTAACTCTCACTGACCTCCCAAATTGCCAGTAAGCCAATCTGAATAGGAAACATTCTGATATGACAACATTTTCAATTTAGCTTTGAGATGCAGAAGCATGTTTGCTTCATAGTGACTCTTCGGTCCTGATGCTGTTCTATTTTTAGCTTCTCTCTCTTAATTACTGAGAGCCGATCTAAGACAAACACCCAAGCCATCTGGTTTTTAATCTTGATCCGTAGAGGGCTTCCCAACTTAATATCCGCTGAGTAGAGTGTGTTGATTCAATCAGTCATTATTCCCGTCAGAAAGTACTGCGAGTAATCACTCCACATTCTTTTTTTTTGTAATTTTATATTTTTTTCTTAATATTCTTTATAACTTAAATAGTCTGTTATTAGTTGCATGGAATGAAACCTGCCCCCGAATAAAGGGAAAGAAAGGGTGTGACATAATATGCATTCAAGGAAAGAAGAAAAAATATACCGTTAAGGATGATTCGGTTCACGAATTATTAAAAAACCCCAGTGGAACGTCACAAGATCAAGAAGTCAATGCAAAAGTGCATAATCGTGTCCCTAACGGTTTATACTGTTCAGTCATTCGTCGATTCCCTGTCGAAGAAAGATCACACATTGGACTGCCGTAGATTTGGGCATCGAATGTCAAGTTAACCACCAGCCGTATGAAATTAGTGCATTTTTTCGTTTCTGCCTTTTATGATTATCAAATTAAATGAATTTTTTGGGAGTATTTGTTATGGTTTCAATTACCAACCCAAATCTTCAACCCTTGATCGACCTTCCCTGTGTTGCTCTCAAATTGTCCCTTGTTTCACGTACTGACTAATATGCATATTATTTTATATTGTTTTACGTAGTGACGAATGTTTTTAAAACATCTATATGCCCTGAAAATTGTTCTTCATCCTTTATATTTAGAATGGCTATAAACTATAATTTGTTGTCTTTAACATAAAACCAGGAGACTGCTTAAAGGGTAATATTTGTGATCAAACATTCAGTTGCAAAGCAGTGAACTGATTTTGACTGTGATATATAATTTCCTAACATTTGTCAGTACGCGAAACAAGGGACGAAATGTATCTCCATGGATATGCACCTCTGCACTGAAGCTGTGTCTTTATTAATAGTCTGTCTTGTATTTTCGGAGAAATTTCAAAACGGAAAATCCTAACGAGATAGAAAAGCACTTCAGCTTAATATTGTAGATGACAAGTTGTCTTCATTAAAAACCTGCATGTTCGGTTGAATTAATTGTCCCAGTCAGTGGGGAGTACCGTCGCCCTCGATGGCTAAAGAGAAGGTGAAGGCACCCTGAGAGCTTTCTGTTACCTCAGCGCACCAGAAATCGGTCCAGGAATGAGTAATTAGCAGTAAATTTCCCATAAATGCTTGCAAATGACGGAAAAATTAGTTTATTAAATTTTGAAACTCAACTATCAACTATATAACTCCAGCCTCTTGCCCCTGGTAATTTATTTGATTTGGTTGTTGTGCAATTTCAATAATAGCTTTAACCTTGATTTATAGTCGTCATATTCTGGCATATTATATTTCTATATATTATTAAATAAAATGAATAGAGAAAAAACCTTTCAAACCTGATCATTCCTCAAAGTTTATCTCAGCTTTATTACGGTTATTGGCTGAAGTTTCCTAAAGAGTTGAACGTAAGAATCAGTAAATTGTCTGGAAAATAGAACAAAATTTAAAGCAAGATGTCGACTGAAAATTACAATCATAAGTTATCATAAACGCTTGTAATGGTCGGTTAAAATTAAACAAAAGACAGAACAATGGAAGGTGCGTATTAATTTAGCTGTCTCATTTGTTGTACTCGGACAAGGGTTATAAGAAATGCCTGCTAGATTAGTGGTCTGATCACAAGCCTTGAAAAAGCAGTCTGCACATGACCTCCTATTGTTAGCAACAAAAAAAAACAGTTAAGTTCTATTGTTAGCAACAACAACAATGTTTAGTTCTATTGTTAGCAACAACAACAATGTTAAGTTCTATTGTTAGCAACTAAAACAATGTTTAGTTCTATTGTTAGCAACAAAAACAATGTTTAGTTCTTTTGTTAGCAACAAAAACAATGTTTAGTTCTATTGTTAGCAACAAAAACAATGTTTAGTTCTATTGTTAGCAACAAAAACAATGTTAAGTTCTATTGTTAGCAACAAAAGCAATGTTTAGTTCTATTGTTAGCAACACAAACAATGTTAAGTTCTATTGTTAGCAACAAAAGCAATGTTTAGTTCTATTGTTAGCAACAAAAACAATGTTTAGTTCTATTGTTAGCAACACAAACAATGTTAAGTTCTATTGTTAGCAACAAAAGCAATGTTTAGTTCTATTGCTAACAACAAAAACAATGCTAAATTCTTCTCTTCTCTGTCATTCTTGGAATACTGATGTTGTATGATTGGTTGGCTAACTATTATGAAACCCATGTGACATGCACCAGAAGAGTAGTCAGCAAACTTTTAGGCCAAGGGTGGTTTATGAGGATAGAGCCACAACCCACCAGACAACACCCCCCCCCCCTCCCCTAATACCTCACAATTGATGCTCACAACACAATAAAGCTTGCCAGGACTATGGACAGATATATCTCCTTCTGCAAGCTCCACAACCTTGTAGATAACTTTTCTGACGTCTGCAACAATCCCACGATTCAACGCAAATGTTTAGGTCGCACACCAGAGTTTGCAGAGTGTCACACCAGATGAAAGTCTACGTTTAATTCCAAAAACTCCCTGGTTTCTTTGATACAGTTCTAATCAAGCACATTTAAGGAATGGAATATTTCTACATTTTGAATGAACTCCTCTGTAGAATTTAGAAATGGGGAATAAAATGATCTGACTTTGTTCTTCCTCTTCAAACAGGCGAGAGAAAGGTGAATCTGCCGAAGATGCCTCCGACTACGATTCTGAAGAGGAGAATGAAGATGGAGATCTGACAGTCTACGAATGCCCTGGCCTCGCCCCGGTAAGTCTCAGTTTAAGATAGTAATGAGTAATAAAATATCACCTCGGGTCATTGCACTAGTCAGTTATGAATGTGCACAGCTTTCTGAGTAGATGTTTATTAAGTTTTCATAACTGTTCTTTACTAAAATCTGTTAAACAAAGACAGTCTTATAACTGGATTAGTTCACTTGAGTTTCAAATAATAAACAAACCCCTCAAAATTTTGGCAATTTTCCAACCTAATTTTTTATTGTTGTAAATGCTTCAAAAGTTAAGAAATGCCAAGGGATGACTACAGTATATGCATAGAGCTGTGAATGGTTAATCTTCCAAATATGAAAAGTGCTGAAATCAGAAACTGAAATTCTCTTTAATTTTTTGAGAAATTTCATTAGCTTTTTTTAGGTACGGTAGCTTGGAGAATGATTCCATATCAATGGTAAACATCTTTGAATCATCCTAATGATAAAGTTTACTTTATTGACTATTATATGGCTGATTTTAACTGACTTTAACATTACATCTGTAATGTTATTTGTATTGTGGGCACGCTGTTAAATAAGCTGCTTGAGGTCTACTTTATGGGCAACATATTTTTTTTCTTTTTCTTCCTCCCCCCCTCCCCCACCCCATTATTGAATTTGATATGATCACTTCTATTTATAGACAATGGAGAAGTATCAAAATATCAATTTAGAATTTAAAATCTTATTAGAAACCTTAAATATTGGTTTATTTGTGTGTGTGGGTGTGCCTCTAAATGATCATAATTTTTCACTCCGTGTCAGTACTCCACTATTAACTAGTTCCTTTCCCCTGGTAGTTTATTTGATTTGGTTGTTGTGTGCGAGTTCAATAACAGTGTAAACCTCGATTTAGTCATACTCTGGCAGATTGTATACATAAAAAATATATAGCTGCAACGAAATGAGAAAAGCCTTGAATGATCATTCGAGTTCGCCTGGCTTCATTCCGGTTTTCGATTGATGCTTTTCCTCAAAGTTGAACGTAAAAATCATTAAATTGTCCGGAAACAAAGATAAGAGGGTTTAAGTAAGATGTTGACCTTGAGAAAATTACAATCATAAATAATAAATGCTATAGCTTTTATGTGATGGTCTGTTAATGTTCCAAGTGTTTACTCACAGTACCAAATATCGGTGGATCTACAGTACTTCCTCCATAAATCTCCATCTCAGTAAAAGTGAATTGCAAAGATGTCATTGTTGTTAAGTTTGATATAAAAGTAGTACTTGTCAGTCATACCAACTGTATCAATAGGTCTGAAAAAAAATGTGTTATTTGAAAAATTGAATAAGTTTTCACTGAAATTTTGTTAAAATAAAAAAATTCAAATAATCAAATTAAATAACTTTATGTTCTTTCATCATCATGGATACAACAAGAGATGTAACAAAAGATATCATATCAGACATCAAAATTTGGAGTAATTAGCATAATAAATTGACCAAAATGTGTTAAATTGTATTGAACGATAGATTCTTTGAAACGAACCCGTTGCTTTATATTGAAGCTGGACACGACAGAGGAAGTTGTTGTGCACAGTATGAAGTATCTTGTTGCCAAACCCTCGATGTCACATGAATCAGGTTGAAACTGAATGCAAACACCCGCACTGACGGCTCTGGTTTCAGATTCTGCGTCATCCTATATGTATCCTGTCATTAGAAGGGATGTATCAAATGACAAGAAAGCAGGCTCAGAGGTTTAAAAGCCTGCAAAAGAAGGAGTCATTTCTAATTAATTTGAAACAGCCAGTATTAAACAGTGTTAACCATGCAGAGTGGAGTTTTTCGCATTTGGCTCAGGTTTCTAAGAGGAAATATCGTAGGATTGATCAATACTAGATTGGGGATCAGGGTTTTATCAATAAATACATTTTAATAATTTAATATTCTTCTGGGATCATCAGTTAACGGACCACAAAAGTGATTCGTTTGTAATATGGTCAAAGGTCATCTCAGGTCATCTGCATGATATCAAATACTGCCCAGAAACATTTACAAAGATGTGGTCAAAATCTAGCAGATCTTAGCATCTACTGTAGCTCAATCCACTTTCCTCAAATCTGGTTTGAAATCTGGGTTGATAAACTTTTGATTTGTTTCTGAGTTTGGCCTAGTAATAAGGGGTTAATCAACGGTCTAGCGTGCGTTACTCACAGGATTAATGCACGATGGGGGGATAATGCAAGCGATGCACGAGGGCGGATGCACGAGGGCGGAGCCCGAGTGCATCCAGCGATAGCATTAACACCCGGAGTGCATTAATCATGTGAGTAACGCACGCTAGACCGTTGATTAATCCCGTTCATTCATACACTACCATTTGTGTGGGGGAAAAATAATAAAACAAAACATTTTTGGTTACATATAACCAAAGATTTATTAAAGTGATGCCCCGTAATTTTACCGTGCGTTACTCACAGGATTAACCACGGTCAGCTGACCTGAATGGACCAATAGGATTTAGGAATCTTTACTAAGTATGAATGAACTAACCATTACATACTTTGTTCAATGTCTCGTTGACATGAGGTTGTTTGTAGTTGAGCTACTGCGTCATTGCCCCTCTACTTTTTTCTTTCTTTTTTCTGGCGAGATGTAAAAGTTAGCAAATGACACAGATCAAGCAAAGTCACTGTTATGTCTGAAGGTTAGCTGCACTTTAGAGTTTGCAACTTCGAGAAGGTTGCTTTGTTGATGAAATCAAGGACATCAATTGCATATGTATTTGTTTTCTACTTATGTCTTAAAAAAAAATAATAAAAGACCTTTAAGTACACATGATTAATGTCACATCACCCATGGTAAGTCTTGCATGCAGTTTTAATGTCATACTTACTTGGCTCTCATGAAAGGGCAAGTATTCGATCATCTGTCGACGACGTAGTTTAGAGTTGTTATTTTTGCTCTCCGTGAAGGCGCCATTAGTCAAGTAGAAAGTGAAGTACTCCTAGATTTATATAGCAAAAATACTGCCAACTTCAGAAATGGTAAACAAAATATTAATATCATTCCGACCTAATGTACATAGGGTATAACGTATCAGTTTTAGCAGCAAGTGTTAAATAACATACACTAACATAACATACGCTTGTTACATAACAAGTGTTACAAAATGAGTAGCAAGTGTTACATAACCCTTTAACATGAGCTATTAATTCTTCAAAATTTTATGCTGATCAGGACTTAATGCATGGAATACTTTCTCTTCCTCTCTCAGAATATTACATAAAACAAACCTTTTTAGTATTACTATATGACTCTATATTGTAATACTATTACTGTATGACTTGATATTGTAGTACTATTACTGGATCGAAACGTCAGGCCAACTTACTTTTACACAAACTATTACTGTATGACTCCATATTGTAATAATATTACTGTATGACTCCATATTGTAATAATATTACTGTATGACTCCATATTGTAATAATATTACTGTATGACTTCATATTGTAATAACATCACTGTATGACTCCATATTGAAATATTATTACTGTATGACTCCATATTGTAATAATATTACTGTATGACTCCATAATAAGATTATTACATAAATCCATACAGTTACTTCCACAATAC
>JAIPMN010000694.1:0-53834 GCA_020650975.1 Apostichopus californicus | reverse complement strand
CCCCCCCCCCCCCCCCCCCGCACAGTCCACATACATAATTTACACACTCTCTTTCCATGGTATTTAGAAAAGACTAGCATTGATGTCAGTAACTGGAACAAAGTGGGAGTGAAATGATATATTTTAGTGGTTTTTTTTCATTATCTCTGATAGCTATAAAGGCTTTCTAGACTACAGCTGATTGACACTGTCTCATTGAATTTTCTGTCCCCCACAACCCTCACCATCCCCACCATTTGATATCACAATTTCTTAAAAATATTAACATTGTGATATTTCCTAATAGCAACAGAATCAACCGAAATAAATCTTATATAATAAAGCAACCAAAGGTAATTACTCTTCATTACCATTCCAACCAAATATTTTATTTCCAAACTCACCCATTTTCAACATCACCCTATAACTCTTCAGAAATCATTTTAAGATTATTTTATAGAAATTCTTTGCATTTTACAATGAGCCTACCTGGTTGTTTTGCAGATGTTTCTTTGCCTCTGCAGCAGTTGCAGATACATCATCGGCCAGGAGGCTGTCAGCACTAATGTAGGCCGTTCTCAGACTACTGCAAACCATCTTTGAAATAGTAGTCTTCCCTGATGCGGTTGGTCCATGAATGATGATGGCTGGAACTGTGACATATAAAGGCAAAATCTTTTTTGAACCAAACAACACAATTTGCTATCATAGCTTTATGACTGCAGCACGCCAATGATATCTATGTGATAACTTTTGACATGTATACGTAGCATTAAACTGCCGATCAGGTGTTACTTTTTATATCTTTTAAACACCAACCGTTATTAAATTAGTTATATTCATAATGAACATGTTCCTTTGGAGTGACACGGCCCCCATTCAAAACCACTAAGGTATAAAAGTACTGTACATTTTATACCTTTCATTAAATTTAACATTTTATAATAGCTCACCATCATTATCATCTCTCTTTAGTTGTTCCTGTAAGAACTCAAGTGGATCATCTGGTTTGTGGATAAGCAAATCTTCAATCAATTTCTAAGAATGTATGAAAAGGAAAACAATTTCAGTACAAATTATAAAACTAAATCTGATCATGATAGTTGCAACAGGCACTTTTTATTCTGGCACATAACACACATAGCAGATAACTCACTTTCTCCTGGTTTAGTTTCATCCTGTCTTGGAAGAGGATCTTCCTATGATTTAAACGTCTTGCCCTCTAAGTCTAACTTTGATACAGTTTGAAATCATCAACAAATTTTTAATAAGCTGCACTTTTCCTTATTGGATTTTTAAGAAAGAATTCAGGAAACGATATAGGCCTAGAGCCTGGGCCTAGCTCTGAATTCTTTTGCTGATATTTATACTTGTTTTGCTAGTCTTAATATGGGCTATCATTCGTCTATACCATACTGTGTGAGTAAGTGAACTCCCTAGGCTAGACCTCGATCTTGTTGTTGTACATCTTAGTTCTTACAAACTTAGGCTATGCCTTTATGGTTTAATATGCCAGGTTAAGTTTGTTCTGCACTTGACTGAGGTGGAATTCTTACCCGAAACATTTCGAAGAGATTGTGCTTTTCTGCATATACTCCAAACTGCGGTGGTATCCGCAATGGCTTCTTTGTAGCATCCATCGAGTGTCAGTCTCCAGATGGCCTAAATCGTAAAAGATCAAAACTATGTAGGCTAGGCCCTTGTGAGTTTATGTTGTTATCCTTAATTAGCTAACGTAGCCTATACTGTACGTGTGAACACAGTGATGCTGATACAGTGATAGTGTTTCACTATGAAAGTGTCAGTAACTGCTAGGATAATTGTTGGGTTGGGTAGGAGTGAGAGAACATGGCCTAAACAAGTTAAAATGCGATTATTTCTTTCTTTAATCTCAACAGATACAATCCTGAGCGATTGAACAAATTATTTGTTTCGTGCAATGTAGCCCAACTACGTACAACGTTATAACCAGCTTTCCTTGGTTACTATGGCGAAAGAGGGTGCACGTTCATTATATTATTCATCTATTCGGTCTCAATCTTGGTATTCTCAATACTAATTACACGAAAATGGTAAAAAAGAACCAAAACAGCAGTGTTCTTGAAACGATATTGCATAAATACTACATATATAATCAAGAATGCTTGAGGCTGGCTTGTAATACTGGTTCTTTTACTTTAAACATAAATATCAACGATTGTAAATCAGTGAAGAACACTAAGGAGTTCGGTAGCCTATAACTTCAGTTGGAAAAAGCTATATATGAATTGACGACCACAACAATGTTCTCATTGAGACATATGCAACCACCGATGTGGCGTCGCCGATTGTACTTGCCTTATACGTCAGAAAAATTGGCCCGAATCACAAAATCTGTTTTGTTTTTTTTGGAAAGAAAATAATTTCTTCCGCGGATAAACGCGTTTTACATTATGAAGAATAATCATGATGCTGCTGTCATTCAATTTGCTATTGCCAGATCCAAAAAGACACCAAACTGTATCGGAAGAAAAAGATCTCGATAAAGACATGACTGTTGTGAGCGACACTGGAGCACAAACACACGTATGTGTGTGTGTGGAGGGGCCCCGGGGGGGGGGGGATAAAATCAAGAGGGACCAACCCTCTCCCACAATATTTTTCAAGAAACATCCTAGTCTACATCCTAGTCTATCCTAGTACATAAACATATCAAATGTATCATGGTAGTACAATCGACTAGTCGAAAATTCCTCACATTGTTTCAAAGGTTGCAAAATATGTCTATGTTATAGCACTACCAATTATTACAAACATTTACAACTTAATTACTTGCTCATTTTAAGCGCTCTGTGATTTGTCTATGTAAGGCGCTATATAAATATTTAATATTATTATTATTATTATTATTATTATTTATTTCAATAACAAATGACAAATCTAACTAGGGTAACCGTATCAGACTACACTGATTCGTTACAAGCGCCGGTTTCGCCAGTTTCGAAAAGTTAACCCCAGTAGGCTACACCACTGTAGAAAATGAGTGAAGAACTCATGGAAGGGGAGGAGAGGGGTGGATGGCGTCGTTCTTTAGTTTATATATAAGGGTCCCAGCGACTCCTGATTTATCAACTTTAATAATAAATAATAAATATACGGGTTAATTATACTTAATTCAATTGAAGGGAGTAACGGGATACTGAACTATGTTTATATTATATTTTATGGTTTGATGGTAGAAAATGGACAACTTACGTATATTATGCTCTTGTTCTTGTTGTAGGCTTCGATGAACTCGTAACCTTTGTAGTCATGTAGGCGGATGTGTGTGTGCGTGTGTGTGTGTGTTTGTTTTTCTATCTGACCGAGGACTTGAACAAAAGAATTCCAGGTCCTCGGTTGTGATTTCTAAAGAATCACCACGTCCTCGGAAGAATTCTATTGTATGGGGTATTGTTAAGGTTAGGGTACGTGGATTTGTGGGTGTGTGGGTACGCGCGTGTGTGTGTGTGTGTGTGTGTGTGACGCCTTGCTTGTAAACACGATATCTCAAGACCGGGAAGCTTGGACCCAGCTCATATTTGGTGTGTAGGAGTACCACATTGAGTTGAAAAAGCCTATAGCTTTTTTTTGGATGTCAACTGTCATTTGGGGTCACCAGGGGTCAAATTGTGAAAATCTTGTAAACACGACATCTCAGGAAGGGAATTGACCAATCTCATATATATTATGTAGTTGTAAAACGTTAAGTATTAAGAAGCCTATTGTATTTTGGGGAGGTCAAAGAACATTTGGGGTCACCAGAGGCCAAATTGTGAAAACCTTGTAAACACTATATCTCAAGAAGGCAAGCTTGGAACAGTCTCATATTTAGTATAGTTCTAACACGTTAAGTTCAAGAAGGCTGTTGTTTTTGTGGAGGTCAAATGTCATTTGGGGTCACTAGTGGTCAAATTGTGTGCAAAAAGATGTACTAAGCTTTGTACATACAGCGTTGCTATTGGAACAAACGATATCCCTGAATCATCTGTATTACATATTTGCTTCATTTGTTGAAGTTTTCCGTCGTATTTTGCAATAGTCGAGAGTCAGTGCTAGATCGACGCCGTCTACGAAAATCATTTAACTGTCGCTAGTTAGATTTTTATCAATGACCGATCTCAGTGCGAATTAACTGTGTAAAATGGTTCGCTTTCTGCACGTGCAGTATGTACGGGAAGTTTTCTTGTGCGGAGATTGTTCACAATCTCCATGGAGCACTTACAAACATACAGCGAAGGCATCATTGAAAATCCAAAATAACTGTTTATTAGAGGGAACGATTTGAGCTTACGAAGTACGTAATGTGTTTTAAAGGCATTCATAAATATGTTGTGATCATATATTAATTTCTCAACCCTGAATTAACAAAATATTAACCGTCGATATCACGACGGCTTGATTATGCACAGGCTACCCCTGCACAGTATATGCAGGTAGACTACTAACAATAAGCATTGTTAAAATTGTTTGGTGTCGGAATACCAATACACTTAAAGTGGCCAAGCATCTCCTAAATTCTTTTTTATATCATTTCATACACGCCATCAGTCATAATTCGCAAAAGAAACAACAATTTAAGGAGTTTTGAGACAAGTTTGTTGTTATTGCTACTAGGATTTTTTTGAAAGACTTTTACTCAACACCAGTTGCAAGTGGAAGATAGATGCTCTTTCAACCTTAGATTTTCTTTGCGTACAAGATCGCTTTGAGTTAGGCAGTGTAATGGAGTAAAAGCGATTTTTTTCGCGTACCAATCTGCAACTAAAAGACAATGTAATAATTGGGAAAATGTACGAAGTCACGCTAATCGACTGAGTTGTGGTTCAAAGTAGCAGTGAGGTACTGTATATATGAGTCGCGCACACCTAGCTAATGTATAATACATGCCTAGTTATTAAGGAGCCCTAATGTAACAGAAGCTAAGCTATATCTTCGTAGGTCATTTTGAAGATGTTTTATTTTTAATTGTTTCAGACATCTACAATATGCCGAGCTGCTCATTTATGATTCTGCGACATGTTTAACTTTGTTCAACACTTAATTTTGTTGGCATAGTTTAAATCTGCACAGAAACATCATTTTCCAATGTGCAATTACGTAACACCATGTATCTGCCAATAGTGCATCCTAACCTTTGTTCACAGACAATATTGATGTTGTAGATCTGTACCATGGAGATTTGAACAGCAAATCGTACATTGCCGAGTGAATTTTGCGTTTTCGCGAGCCTATTTTTAGTCACGGTCCCCAAATAGCGAGTACTTTTAATAATATTTGTATAGGCTTTAGAAGAAGCCTGTTGTCTTTGGTAGAGGTCAATCTGTATGCTGAATTCAAGAAAAGTGTCCATCTCGGTTATCAGCTGCCAATGTGAATATTTTGTCATATCTCAATGTTTTTTTTTACTGGACTATACTTTGAAGTATGTTGTTCATCCTGGCTATATGCTACAGCATATAGTGTGTCACATTCATATAAGATTATTCCTGTAGCATCATCGAAACCGCACTGTAGTTTTGCTGTCTGGTTGTCTTATAGGCCCACACTGCGGCTCTCTTGTCGATTTGTTTACTATGGAATCCATGTCATGGGGGTTGTGGCCACAGCTTGGAGCTGAGTGTTTTACCACAGTAAGAGCATTAAGTGGATCGCACCTATATCGTGTATAATTTACCGTTCGCCCCGGAATCTAGAAACTCGTAGCGCGTTCTAGTTTATTTTGTATCAAGTTTTTTGAAGCTAGATTGTCATGGACTCATAGCATAACATTATCGAATGATTAAGCTGGCCATATTTCCATAAACGAAATCAGTGTGACGGCAATAGGCTACATACACTGATACCGAATGTTCAGCTAATCGGAGAGAAAATGTTGTTTGTATCGCAGGAGAGTATAATAAATTTTAGTGAATGTAATTTTAATACATTAAGCTAATAATCTTATTATTTTTAAGGTGTAAGGAAAGGGGTGCTGGGTACTTTTTCGTCAAAAATTTCGTCGCCAAATTATTTCGAATAGCCCAATGGTCATCTTATATTTTATCAACATTTGGTGTTGCCGATCAATTGGTAAAATAAAAATGTGTTCGTGAATTTGTTTAGGTTTGCATAGAAGTTATAGAAATGTTGAGTACAGTGCATGTAACACTAGCATTTTTAGTCCTTAGTTTTTAGAATCTCAATTTTGCCTTTTCATTGTTGCTACTTAGCGCCCCCATAGCTTGCACTCTTTTGACATTCCTATTACATACCCGCCATTTTGGATATTTCCAAAACCTTCGTTCCTAGAAGAGAAGGTGGAAACATCCCTTGGAAACTTTTTCATCTTGAGGTTAGAAGAGACTGCAAGGGTCTTGGCAGAGAGGAAAAGAATCTAAAATTACAAAGGTGCTAACATTTATTGAATTATGTACTATCTTAAGTAGTAATAGCCATTTCTGTGTGTTGTTTATTTCTTCCGGTGACCCTAGTTTCCTCTTTCTTTGGTTGCGTATTACACTGTACTGTAGATGAAGAGGGGGCATCAAGGGATGCTTTGTTCGCACAGAGACAATTTTTCTTTCGATCGAAGAGCCTGTTAAAAAAAGAAGTAAATGCCATGGTGCTTTTTCCTATCAACTCTTGTGCTCATCATTATGCAATCATTTAACTGCATGAAAACTGTGGAAATATGCTAAGCCCATTGAATTTTTCGTTACAATATCGCTAAGGATTTTTGCGTTAAAATTGTTAGGCTATGTTATGTGCATGACCTGGCTCAAACTGTTTCTGACTTAACTAGGCGGTAGTCTTTGCCTTCGTTAGGTTACACTAGATTTGTCACGTCGACGTTTTCAGACGTTTGCAGAAGTATCAGTAGGTTTGTCTTACAGCTTGTAAAGCAGTACTGATATTCGTTATATGTGGGCCAAAGAACAAGTTATGCTAGGCATAACTTAGGTTTATTCATTGCTTTTAAGCTTTTGTTGCTTAACTATAGTAGGCCTAGTCCTACGCCTGCTTTAAATAGCCTAACATAGGCTAACCTAGGCCAAAATTGGGCTAGGGTAGTTGTTGGCCAAAAGTTGGACCTAATGAAAGGCTAAAGATAGTGCCTTGCTGCTGTAACATATGAACTGCATCATGTAAATGCTTTGAATTTGTGCTAACTTACCTCAGATCACCCTGTCTACCTGTCAAATGTAGGCGCAGCCTAAGTTACACCAAAGCCTAACTTGCACATGCCACTTCAAGAATGTATCAATTTTGTATTATGCACAATGGCCTAGGCTTTTACAAGGTCCATGTTGACTCATAATATGGCTGCTAACATTTTAATACAACTAATTTGAACAAATAATTTATTTGCCAAAGTGCCAGGCCTAGCAGATCATGCACCAGAAAATTACTACCAGTATGCACTATGACATGGGAATATATACAGTTGGTTCATATAGTGCAGTAATGACTTAAGGAACTGTGAAAATTGCTTTCCGCACTTCAATATGCAATGTCTAAACATTGTGATTAATATCTACACCAACCTTTTCTCACATATAAGAATGTATGCAGTGTACAGTTTTCTACGTTTAATTTGAACATAAATACATACAATTTCCTTTATTGATTTCAGATTTTTCGGTATCTGTGGTTACCTTCAAGAATCTTACATAAGAGTAGCTCACTAATTACCTCCATGTCAGCATTGTCCACAGGATGTCTGACAGGCAAGGGACGGCTTCAAAGGGGAAAGATGGCAAACAGAAATACTCGTCCCTAAACCTTTTTGAGACTTACAAAGGAAAAAGTGTAGAACCGCAACGTGCAACATGTAAGTAAAACAGGTTTCCACAATTGAATTCTTTTTTTAAATTTTTTTTATTCTCAAAGTGTTAAACCTATTTGAGGCGATTAGTTATGTACTGTACAATGTAATCTGAATTTGATGCAAGCCACTAGTCTTCTGTTGGACGACCACCAAAGCTAAATTTGGATGTACAAACGAACTTGGTCGTCTCAGGCGAATCGACCACCATTGAAAACTGTGATGGGTTAGTATTAGTTTGATACTGTACCTATGAGTGACATGGCTTGAAAAGTCTATGCATCGGGTGCCCAAGGCTCCTTATTACCGTATTCGGGCTGGCTAACTTCATGACTGAAGACCCGCAGGGCTAAAAACTATCAAAATTGTCAACTTTCTTTGTCACATAGTAAAGCAAATTACACTAGTCTAATTCTGTATTGTACAAGTGGATACATCACATTGCAGATTACCTGGCTGACACAGTGATACCTGTCTTGAGCTTGCAAAAATTCTTGCCAAGAATCAGTAATGTTACTGAAGAAAAAATGTTTGCGTCCCAGGGATGCAAGCCCCCCCCCCAAAAAGCTTGTGTCTCGTACAAAAAGCTTGCGTCCCGGATCGAACACCAATAGTGTTTACTGTATGACCTACTTTTACTAGTGTAGCTGTAAAGATGTGATCTAATCACTGCCTATACTTTGTGAATGAATGTTATACAATATATAGGGCAGATGGCTCAGTGCCCTAGCTTGGCAGTTTACATGGGGCGGCCATCCCAGCCCCTCTTTTTGCCCGCCCTGCCCCCTTCACTTTCAACCAATTTTCACCACCCAGCCCCTCTTTCATTCGCCATTGCACTACCCTAGTCTTCTCCTTAGTAGCTCCATACTTTGACTAGCGATTCCAACAACCAACTCTTCAAACATCCCCGTACCTACAGTGTGCATATCTCTCGCTAAATTGCGCACAGTTCACTACTGCATTTACATAGGCCTGTTTGAACTTGGTAGTTTCAACGACAGATGCGCAAATCCACAAAACCTGATTCAACATTTACCCTGGGCTCTTGCAGTGTTTGCAAACAATCATCTCTACGAAAATTACCGAAGGCCTATGTGAATAGTTTTTAATGCAATGTCGATTAAAAAATCTTCAATGGCTACTTTTGATGATGCACAAAGTAGTAGTTTACACATAAACGTTGAACCCAAATAATTAACTGAAGCACCTGGTCAATGGGACCGCGAAAAAATTTGCAGCAGAAACTATAATGTGGTATGAATCCACATTTTACATCAGTAACTCTCAATTCGGAGAGAAGAAACATACTGTGAGATGAATATCCTTTTTATGATCAGAGATGTTAGCTTCCGACAAAATTCATAGATTGCCTCAGCTCATAGCATTTTCTAATCAAAACAATGATGCAAATATTATGTGATAGTCTCAGACACAATTCAAGGACACCTTCGTACCTCGAGCGATTGTTGTCGAAAAGTGCTGATTGACACTATATGTTAGTTTCGTGGGAGTTCATGTACTATGGAACCTTGGCAGATTGCCAAAATGTCTTGACGTGAACAGGTTGGTGCAAAGTGATACGACAATTGAATAGCGTAGGTGTACTCACGAGGTGACGTTTGTCGGGGAATTTTTTAGGCGGGCTCACAGTGAGAAAGAAGTTGATTAATCAGTGCATGTAACAGGCCCTAGGAATGCGGCGAATGGGTTGGGTTAAGGGAACACTTATCCCCCTCCAGGAATTTTCTAATCAAGCATTTTTCAATAATTAAAATAAAAAATTGGTTCGGTTTTCACGTAAGAAGTCGTTCCTTGATTTGTTTTATTAATTATTCGAGCTAGCAGATGTAGAACAGTGCGATGCAGAGGAAGAATGGCAGGTAGTCATTGGCAAAAAGTTGTAGTAGGGATGGGGTGGATGAGGATGGTAGGTGGTTAAGGGGAAACGTTAACGGAACTATACATTTTATGATTTATTTCCAAAAATGCACTTTGGAAATCCCTAGACTGCTGACGAAAATTCAAAGCTCCTTCCATTTTGGAGTTACAAGAGATTTTGTGTTTGTTCATGTGGTGATACATAAAAAGTTATTAGGCAGCATTGTTACGAATGCAGGATTCTGGTCCCGGACGCAATGTTCTGGCCAGGGACGCAAAACCTTCGAATTGCTTGGTGGTGGACGCAAACTTTTTCTTTGAGAAACAAACCCCAATTACACACTCACAACTAGGTCAACGGAAAACATAACAAAACACATTTTTGAATGAACATCTTACATTATTTCTGTTCAAAAACCACAACTTCTTCTGACAAGAACCAAAAGTTCTCCCACTCCTACAGATCATGAATTTGTTTGAAAATAAATATATCATACCATCAACTGCAAGGTACAGGGTTAAAAGCACTCCATTGTGTAAAAAGCTATTCACATAGGCCTACTGTAATTTTTGTATAATGTAGATGATTGTTTGCAAAGAGCCCAGGATAAATGTTGGATCAGGTTTTGAGGATTTGAGCATGTGTAGTTGAAATTGAAATTCGAACAGGCCTATGTACATGCAGTAGTACAGTGAACTGTGTGGAATTAAGTGAGGGATATTCTGTAGGTACTGGGATGTTTGAAAAGTTGGTTATTGGAATCCCTGCAAGGTCAAAGCACGGAGCTACTACGGAGTTAGCGAGTAAGGAAGTACAAGGGCAAAAGAAAGAAGGGGGAGGGAGGACTGGCGGTAAAAATTGGTTGAAACGGCAGGGTGGGCGAAAGGAGGGGCGGGCTGGGCCTCCCCTGTCAAACAGCGAAGCTACGTAAGGCACTGAGCCATCCGCCCTATATATTGTGTTTAACATACAGGCAGTGATACGATCTCATCTTTACAGCTACACTAGTAAAAGTAGGTCATATAATAAACGCAACTGGTGTTCGATCGGGACGCAAGCTTTTTTTTACGGGACGCAAACTTTTGGGGGGCTTGCTTCCCTGGGACGCAAACTTTCTTTTTTCTAATAACATTACTGTTAGGGTTTGTTGTTACTTGTCATGAAACATTACCAAGTCCAATGCGAGTCTAGCTACGTATATAGGTGATTTGTAACTTTAGCATGTTTCTCGCCACGTTTTTCAAGTAATTTGCAAAAGTACTATGTGATTCATTGAACATGAAATTTAAAGTGGTAACCCCGACATTGGTAACTGCGCGAAGTTTTTGACATACTGTAGGCTATGTGCAGTAGAAATCACCACCGCGTGCATTTTATCCACCTTGACCAGTTTGACCTGGCACTGAAATCTTAATACAGTATTGTAGTCAAGCTAAAGACCTACACGTGTTGTCATGAGATGTTAGCAATCGAATGTCACCCAAAGTTCATACATCCCCTTGAACGAGATGAACATACAGATCCCACTCTTTTTTTTTTCAGCCAGGGTTTTGGGAGGTATTGTTTTATTCTTTTGGCAGCATCCATCTAGATGAATATGAATCTGGGATTATTAATTATCTTTGTTTCTTTGCTTCATATGTACAGTAAGTCATGGCAAAGGTTTACAAAGTCTTGGAAAAGTTGGCTCAGTACGGCGTATGCCACCTCCAACTCCCTTACCAAGTTTAAGAAGTGAGCACCAAGGAAACGACCCTAATATTAATCTAGTTCCTGCCAGCGGCCAAGGATGGGGAGGCAGCGAAGGAGAGGGGAGGTGAGTAACTTCTTGCCAGCTCAGTTAATGGGCACGTTAATTGAACAGTATGTTTCGAGCTTTGAGGTAACGATCTGAAAATATGGAAACTGATATGACATACTAATTAATATGTGACTTCAAAGAGGAGTTTTCCTCAGTTCTGAAATCCTCACTTAGCATATCATTCATGAGTTTAACTCTGAAATAAGCTGGTAAAACTTACAAAATTACTGAGTAAACTCATTAACGAATGCTTTACATGTGGATTCTACTTAAGTATGCTTATTTTCAAAGTTATATACAGTTATTGAAGGAGAAGTCTGTAGTTGCCATAGCTATAAAGAGAAAAGAAAGGTTAACTAAAACTAAAGTTTGATAATGAGCTTTTCTGTTCAAGACCCACAAAAGTTTGGGAAAATGTTTGCCGGTGACTGGGTGTGCAGGCCGGGTTATAAGCCAGTCAAATCGTAAGAAATTGTGTTGGTGACTATCAAGGAAGTTGATCTCTGTGGTATAGATGTACAGTTAAGCCTGTTATGTAGGCATACTGTTATGAGCTAATGTCATGTTGTAAGACACTGGTTTGATAATATATTTGGTTTTTGTGAAGAAGTGTCACAAGCAGGACAATGTAACAGGTCTTTCGACTGGCTTTGAATTAGCACTACAAATTGCACCCAGAATATCTCCTTTATGCAGGGTTCAAAGAAATGCTGTTTGGCAAAGAATAGATGTCCTCCTATTTTCACCCTTTCATTATATGTATCTTTGAACAAGGTTACATTGATCTGTCACCGCAGATAAAACAATTCTCTAGATACTTGGATTATACGCTTGATTTGTCCTTAAGAACTAAAAGGAACTACCTAAAACCTGCCAGACATTTATTTACCCTTTTGAACTTTCTTCTTGCCTGTTATAGCTATGTTACACTGTTTCCATTATCTAAACAGGAAGTGACTGTAGTTCTTAGCTAAGGAGAGCTGGTTAACTTGGTTTTCTACTTTCAGTGTATGTTGCTGTTATCTGTAGGTAACTAATGTATATTCAGCATTTACCTTTCTAACCAGAGGTCAATCTTTGTATTCAATTACCTCACTGGTTTTGTATTTTGCACATATAGTGTTCATCTCTACTGTAGCTGCCAGGTTAATCCATGTATTATGCAAATTATTATTTTTCAGCCGAGAGACCTCCCATGTCACCTTTCGAATGATTTCGCTTTGTACCGCCCAAAATGCAAGAGCAAGTCATAGAAAACGGCAAACGATCTTTTTTTTTCTCCAAATTTTGTAACTTATATACCTTAATAAGGAATTTTACACTCCACTTCTCTCTAGGCATTTAATCAGGGACAGCGTTATCGGCGTTTTTGTATGGACCATGATGAGCTACATTATTTCAATTTCTTTTGTTTACATATATATATATGTTGGTAACCCACGAATCAAACCTTTTCTCACGTATTTCGCCGCAGAGGCTCAGATCAAGAGAACGCTCCTACACCTCCACTAGCAGCAGCCGCTGCTACAGCAGCCCCACAGCCAGGTGGGCCACAGCCAGGTGGCCCACCGCCCAGAGAAGAACAGCAGCAACAGCAGCAGCAGACATCTTGGGTACCTCCTGCCCAAGATGCAATGCCAAGAAGTATGTAACCAACCATTATTGTACATTTTTTTATTTAATTTTTAATTTTTTTTTGTATTGGTTCTATATATTTAATATTTAGGTTTTTGTTACTATTTGTTTTAAGGTTTTACATTTGTAAAGCCCTTTGAGCTTTGCGCTATATAAATATTACTTATTATTATTATTATTAAGTACCTGTCTCAAATTTAAACATGCACTTTGCTGTCTTGCTTACAAACTGTCAGGTGACAATAAACACTGCCTACTCCCTCGTCCCTTCCTCTTAATCTTCCATAATTTGTAGTAGTATAGAGCCCACCCACTATTTCACGTGTATCTTCCATATATATGCATGAATCCAGTTGGTTTTAGCAGTGTTGAAGATCCCAGTAAGTCCTGCATGAAATTTCCATCACTCTTTACCAGCACTGATTAAAGTATCATTTAAAAAAAAATGCCAACTGTCTTTCATTGGGTGTAAATATTTATTTAGGTTTTTGCCCCGTTCTTGTTAAGTTGTTACTTAAAAATGGGAGAGGGGAGACCAAATGATTTATAAACAAAACTGATAAATATATTCAAAGGAAAACTAAAAAACAAATCAGACAGTTGTAAAACTAACACTTTCTGCAAACAAAAGAAAAGGACGAAAGCACGAGTATGAATATGAATATGATAAATGCATTTATTACAAAAGGTGATTCTTTGACAGCTGTTCACGTTCGTAAATATCATTTAAACTCATATTCGACACAGGTTTGCCTAACCAACACTAAATTTTGTGTACCGAAGTCACACATTTCGCAGCATAACAAGTTTTTCTTATTCACTCTCTCTTTATTAATAAATATTTTTAATGTTTGACTGTACAAAGAATTGTAGGCAATGATTTGGCAACCGGTATTTACGACCTGCTACTCTCCTAAATTTCATCGCTAATTTACAGGACTTCTCCATAGGAATAGACACTTTCAAATACACCACCCACTACTTGAATAATCCGATTAGTTTTGCGACGGACGTTTTTCCGTCCACAGTGGACGTTTCTTTTTGTTCAGGGATTATCCAACGTTTTGGTTAGTGCTTCTTAATCCGTAAAATAGGGAAGTTTTGAATGGATGATTTTTTGGACGAGTTGGACACAGACAATTTCAGAATAGGCGGGATGTTACTGTAGTAATGTTGTCTTTCACCATTGTAGAAAGTCCTATAAATTAATCAAGGTTGTAGAATAAAACCAGCGAACTCAAGGGTCATGTTCAACCTTGACTTTTCAAACAATGTAGTTCTTCATGAATACATTGTGTATAGCAACTTAGTAGTTTATGAAATTTGTCATCAAACAGTGAAAATGACTTTGCATTTAGGCACAAATGCTGCCCATCTTCATAATGGTGTAGCAGTTAGGCTATTTGTGCAGTGTAGCATTCTGCTATGTAATACCAGATGAATTAATGATATATTAGACTGTGTTACCTCACGACTACCGCACAACTGAATTTTCAACATTTTCCCTCCGGTCCCGATCTAACTTTATACAGTGAATCCCGCTCATATGAGACAACATATGACCCCCATGGACAGAGAGTTTCCCACACTCGGGGCTGGGGACCAACAGGAATCTGGTCAAGAGAACAGAGAAGGCCAGCCTCCAGAAGCACAATATGGTCCAGGTCCCAGTTTAAGACCACAGAGTGAGTTACTGTTGCTTTTCCATGAGTGTCTTATAGCTATTGACAAGGGCAAAAGTCCAAAAGGGAACTATAAGGGAAAGCATGTCCACAGTTTGCTAAGATTCTGTGACAGATATGTTAAAACTTGCATTGAAAGGGTTTTAAAGAGTACTAAGGGGTTTTGCTATGGAAGTTAGTGGAGGTTGCTGTGGGTTAGTTCAAGCCACAGTACAAAGCACACATTAAATACACAACCATAGCTACTAGAGGTAGGGTTGGAAGAGGTGATGGTTAGCAACAATCCTGTGTTTGGGTACAAACCTTTTTTATTCTCTGTTTTTTTTTAAGTTACTGTTGAGCTACTTTATAATGTTACTACTATCATCTAGCTACTATTATCTTCTTTACTGGTATTCATAAGCTCAGTTGAAATTGAAAAAAAAAAATGACTATTTTGCAGACGTAGCAAGTTGGAGAGAAGGAGGTGGCTCATTGGGGAACAAGTCAGGTGGACAGCCTACAGAAGGAGAAGCAGGTGCCGTTCAGGACAAGGCTGAAAAGGCACCGCCCATGGTCCCAGCTGGGATGGCTCCACCCCCTGTACCGCCAAACAGTATAAACGGTGCGCCCATGAGAGCACAGATGATGCCACCATATGCTATGATGCCAGCTTTTGTGAGTTGCTTTTACCTCTCTGAAAAAGAAACAAAATGACAAGAGTAAATTAATCATTCACTCCACAAAACTAAAGTCTTGTTTTTGATTACGAAAGGAAAAAGTCTGAAAGATGCGAAACTTGTCATTTTTCCTCATATCGATTTTATGCAGAAAAAAAATGGTTATTGAGAAAGAGAATCTCATTTATTTATCTTTGACTGTCCTATCGGAGATACTAGCCATGAGAAGGTTTTCACCGTTAAAAACAAATGTAGAAATGCTTGCTTGGGGGAGGCTGCCTATGCAGCTCTGCTTCAGACTATCCAATCTGTCATTATTATGTGTAGTCTCTTTTCCTCGGTCAGATGTACAGAGGTTTTCCGCCTGGCGGTCCGAGGCCCCCACCTGGAGGTCCTCAAGGTCCATTTCCACCAGGAAGACCACCATACCCTGGTATGCCAATGGGAGCACCCGGGCCAAGGTTCCCCATGAGACCAGATGCTAGGTACGATATTGCTTTAGGCTTTAAAGATTGCGTTTCAATCTCACAGGTAGCTGTTTAATAAAAGACTTAGTTCACGTCAATGTTACAAATTTGCTTGGGTTTTAAGGAAGTTGGGGGAGGGGGGGGGGGTGACTAATTGCAAAACTTCAAGTTTTGAAAGGGAGATGTGACACAAGTAATATTGTAACAATCATACTGTAAGTTAGTTGATATGTATCTAATGTTCTTAACCCTCAACTGTCTGTTTTAGCAGGTTTTATTGTTTTGTGTCCTCGGACCAACATGACAATACCACCATTGTGACTGGCAAAAGATCATTGTGCAATTTCAGATCACATTATCATTCAAAAGTGATAGAACCTCAGTCGAGGTGTAGGTGTCTGGCGGGTATATAATATGCTAATTGCTTTCAATCGGTGATCACATCATACAGGTTACAACAACCTGGTCCTGGGAGAGGTCCAATGGGTCCTGGTGGTCCATCTGGACCCAGACAACCCGGTCCACCCAGCGATGAAGGGAAACATCCAAGGATAGTTGACGAGCAACATCTCAAGGACATGGAGACTTTGGTGAACAACGACGAAGGCTGGGCCAGCATGCAAGACGAGGTGGATTATTCCGAGAGACTGGTTTTCAGCGACGAGGAAGAGTCTGGAGATAAATCAGGCAGCGATCCATCAGCTCAGTATGTGGTTTTGCTCATTGCTTAGCAACGACAGTCGTGGGGGAGTGGGTGGGGGGAGCCCAACATACAGCTCAAAGAAGGCTGGAAGTTGGCTCATATTATCTCAGGGGCTAGGGTAGGACCAAGAGTACACCAAGTACTGCAGTCATATTTTTAACCCTTGCCTAGCATAATGTTCATTTGAATTTGAGATAAAGCTTCTTTTATATTATTTAAGGGTCAGGGATAGCTTTGTTTTCTGCTTTGTTTACACTCACAACCTTCTGTAATGATTGGAGGTGAAAGTATGATCTCCTTGCCTCCCCTTTTTTTTAACCCCCTGAGCTAAACATTTGTTTGTTTTTTTGCTCTGTTTGTTGCATAATTTTCTGAATGCCCTTTCAATTTTGTAAATTGGAATGAAGCCACTAGCTTGTTTCAAATATATTTTGGTCCCTCAATTAGTGATGGGTAGTCAAAATTGTCAATTACCCTGCCCTTAAATCTGGCATCTTAGGGCATCAAGGGCATCTTAGGGCATTTGTCTGAACCTATCACCATTTAATCTCTTTCATAATACAGACGTAGAAGAAGAGCGGAACACAGGAAGGAAGAACATGAGCCGGAGATACTACGAGAAGATGTGGAGGTGGAAAGTGATTTGCATCGGCCAAACCACGAATCCAGTGAACCAGAGGTGAGTTGTTTGGAAATCTGTGATGCCTTCGGTTTCCTTCCCATGGTTTGATGTGTCGGTAATTTATTCTCATGACCTCTCAGAGTTATTATTAACAACCCTCTGTGTATGTTTGGTGACCTCCATAAGCTGACATTATGAATGTTGTCGTAATGACTTCATTGGAAGGAAGTCAAACCCATTAGCCATAACATGTGCTCTGAGTGAATATCCCAAGCTTTATAACTCGGCCGACATAATAACATGATAAGGTTGGAACATCTGTTAGATGTGTATCATAACAGAACTCATAAATCAGGTAAATTAAGCAGTGAAAGGTTCATCTGTCATTAATTTTAACCCCTTATTATATAGAACCGATGTCCTGTTCCGCAACTAATCTTCTCAAGAGATTATTTGAATAGTATCAAGAAATGTGTCTTTGGTTTTACAATGAATTAAAAATGAACTTAGGAAAAGAGTTTGTCATGCTACAAGACGTTAGCCAGACACATGCATGCATAGTGTTGTATTAGTGTATCGTTCACTGTGCAGTTATGTACCTCTAATCCGTAATCTGTATCTGTTGATTTTGTGCAGTAGTGCATTATGAATGATGATAATTTCCTGTTTTTAAGTTTATGATTGATATATAAATAAAGTGTAAGGGCTTTGTCTAGCCAATCTAGCACCAGTGTGTACCTGATTTCTAGTCACTGTTTCATTCCCCTAGGATGTTTCATATTAGTAGATTGTCTTGAGTCAAATGATGTTCTATTCATCTGAGTGGTACATGCTACTATGCTGACACCTATCCACCATCCTTTGACTGATGACTCAAATTTTAAATAAATTTTTAAATATTCACCGTTTTTTTGTTTGTTAATTCCTTACGGAAATATGGTCTGTTGTAGATTCTGCAATAATTACCTTGCATTGCTACGAGCTCCTTAGTCCGACCCCTAAATTATGTTCTGACTTCTGCTTTAATTAAACACAAAACTTAACAAACAAAAGAGATATTTTTTATTTTTCTTATATTAAAGCCTAAACAAAAAGAAAATTCAAAGGTTTTCAAACTTTGATTGGTAGCAAAACCAAAGGAAATTTATTATTATTATTATTATTATTATTATTATCACTATTATTATTATTATTACTATTATTACTATCATTACTATCATTACTATTATTATTATGATGTTCCTGTCCAATTGTTTCCAGGAGGAGGAGAGAGCGGCTGGTAGACCAGTACCAGGGCAAGGACAAGGGCAAGGACAAGGGCCAAGACCAGAAGGCATGGGACGTGATATGAGGCCTATGCCCATGATGGGAAGGGGTATGCCTCCAATGGGACACATGCCAATGCACATGGATCAGCAGGTAAAATGGCTGTCTTAAATATGTACATTGCAAAAGAGAAAGGCTTTCGTGGTACTATGATCCAAATTCATACATGGTAGCATTTCTTTGCTTTGTTTTATTAGGTGGGGGTGGGAGAGAAGAAAAAAGTTGCGGGATTAAATTGTGTCATGCCTGTTTCTTGATTGTCAAAGTGAGAAATATTTCCTAGTGTTATTGGGATAGGTGAAGCTACCTTCCATAACACAGTTACTCTCTGAAAAACCTGTGACATCATATCATGATGATATCCATCACTTCATTGAATTCATAGAAATTTAAATTGCATCGGCAGGTAAGCATCAATTCTCCGAGTTGCCCATAAAATACAACCCGCATTGTCTCTTTACTTCTCTGTTAGAACTGGAACCGAGGCCACATGCCTCCTTTCGATCCGAGAAACCCAATGCCACCTCCAGGACAATATGCCAGGATGGGACCAAGACACTTTCAGAGACCACCTCCTCCTCCTCACATGGTGCCGCCTCCTCACCATATGGCTGTGCCACCCGGTAGTCACCCCGGTGGTCCACCACCCCCGGGTCCACCACCACCATCGGGTCCACCACCTCTGGGTCCACCACCCCTGGGTCCACCACTCAGTCCATCCCAACCAGGCAAAGAAGTAAGTCACACCCTACCCTATCGCAGAAAAGCACAGATAGAAGCACTTGAATAGTCTTTTAAGATTGCAATACTAAGAAGCAGCAGGGACTCCTAAACCTTTATGGAAATTGTGATTGCAGTATTCACAAAGAGAGCTGCAACGGGAGAGGGAGTAGTGAAATCAGGAAAGAGCAGTAAGGTGGATGGGTGGGTTGTCTGGGGTATTTAAGATAGCTTAATTGATAATTTGGTCTCATCACTTTCATCAGATGATTGATGATGGTGGTGGTGGTGGTCAAAACATGTCTGCGGCCAAAGTTTTGTTTATTTCTTTTTGATCGTCTTCTCTTAAACTTGCGTATTTACTGGAAGTAATGTTTCATTTGTGAACAAGACAATGTCACAGTCTCGTTAGGTTTGTTTGCAATCATTTAAAACACTAGTAGACCTGTATACTTTGAGTCAAATGATGTTCTATTGATCTGAGTGGTGAAGACTACTTTGCTGACACCTATCCACCATCCTTTGACTGATGACTCAATTCACACTTCCTACAATGCATTTTGTTCCGATCATGACGATAATGCATTGTCATGAGGGGACGTCTGCGGTTATTAGATGTTGGAGTGAGCCAGTTAGAAGCTGCTTGTTATGATCTCTGCTTTTTATTTCATTTAAGTTTTTTTATTTATTTATTTATTGCCAGTATAAATGTAAAAGTATTTGTAAAAAGGGAGTATCAAAGACTTAGCAATATGAACAGGTATAATTAAGTGTAAAGATATGAAAGTAGATGGTTAATAAAGGGTGTTCGGTTACTAAAATGATCTACGATAAAGGTTCACTCTAGCACGTTGATTAAATTCTTCTTCTTTTTTTTGTTGTTTCTTCTTCACCTCCAGGTTCCAGAACCCCCCATAGATAAAGAGGACAACAACTGGAGACAAAGACGACAGGAGCAATCAAGCGGAATGGCAGAGGCCATCGAGAGGGCCCGGCAGAGGAGGGCACAAGCAGAAATAGAGGCAGAAGGAGAGAGAAAGAAAGGGGCGAAGAGTCTTTTAGAGCGACTGGAGCAAAAAATGGCGCAAAGAGTTGATGATAAACCAGAGGTCGTCGTCGGGTCAGAGGAGGCTGAGCCAGTGCGAGACTGGGAGGACAGAGAGGACCGGGTAGATAGGCCGCCCTCTCGAGACGACATGAAGAGGAGGGAGCGGACGGAAAGTGGTAGCAGCGACGGGTCCCGGCAAGGGAGGGAAGGTCGAGGAGGGCCTTCCACTTTTGGAAGGCAGAACAGCAGGAATTTGCCTCCGAGATTCTTAAAACAACAGGAGCAGGCCAGGAGACAGCAATACCCAACTCAGGTAATGGACAGGGTGTATTTATTTATTTATCCATTTATTTATTTATTTATCTATTAATTTACTTATTTACTTATTTACTTATTTGTTTTAATGTCATTTATAAGTGGGATATAATATTGTGTAAAATTTTGCATAGTAGTTTTGAAGGCTATGAACTTTGGTCTCTTATTGAATACTAAGGTTCTGTGTACATCAGATGGTATCTTTGTATAGCAATTTGCCCATTTTGCGATGCGATAACGGATAAATTATTCACTGTATAACTAGTAATATAGATACGCTGGTGGGTGGCGGCGGTCAACATAGATTACTTCCAAAAAAAATTTGCATTTTCTTGTCACATTAATGGCATTGCATGCAACTTTTGACAAGATTGCCGGGTCTCAGTCCACGATTGTATCACTGAATCCTTCCTTAAACTTCAGGATTCGGTTCGACAGCTTCACTCGCAGCCAAGATCCTTCGAACGAGATGCCAACAGGCCTCCAAGGTCTCTGCCTTCTGGCGGCGGTGTGCCCCCAGGGCCCGAACATATTCCTGGAGGTCAGAGTAAGTTGGCAGATATTTTTTTTTTTTTTCGCCTTTCAATAGAAAGCAAATTGGGGGTAGTTTGTGTATAATAGCGAAAAGAGATATGAATGTTTGACAGAAATTTGAACAATTTTGACTAGTGCAGTTTGGAAGAATGTGAAAACATTGATATGACTTTACATATGACTTTATCCGAGTAAGTGAGGGCTAATACTTGTCCCGGGGAGCATTTTGAACAATAATTGACCCTAAAGGCAGTGATGTTGTCATCTCATGTGTGCATGTGAGGAAAGGGGAATTGCTTTTAGCCAGGACTTAAAGTAGGTAACAATCTATAAATATATTTAATAATATGAATAATAATGGAAGTAATGCATCCTCCCAGACTTGCATTCCTTAGAAATTCACTAAGTCTAAAATGTCTTCCCTATTTAACAGGAACGATCATTCGGAAAAGAGGTAGCTCGGAGGCCAGCTCAGATGGCCAACAGGAGAGGACAAGGGCGACCTCCGAAAATGACAGCCAGCATTCTGGGGGATCTCCGAAAGAGGTGTCGAGGTCAAACTCTCGGGAAGAATCCCAGAGAGGGAAAACTTGGGAGACCAGGGACAGTCCACCAGTGGTGCAATCCACTGAGGAGAAGGAGAAGCCACCCAAAGTGATAGAGCGGTTACCCAAAGAGCAGCGGGAGGCCAGAGTCGCAACACAGCCCGGGAAGACGGAAGAATTGGAGGAGGATGACAGAATGACCTCTGAGAGGCACGAGCAGACCCCACAGGAGTGCAGCGCTCCTCAGTCCGAGGAGAACCCGGTCGCATGCAGGAAGGAAGTCTTCCAGGATCAGACCATCTTGCAATCTGAGCAAGGAGCAATAGAGAGAGAAGATAGCGGTGAAGTTATGAGGAGGAAGGAACAGGAATCGTCTGCACCCTTGCCGGAGAAAGAACCAGAGGAGACGAAGATGGAAGAGACGGTGGTGGTGAAGGCAGCACCGACGAGTTACAGCAGACCGCCAGAAAGAGGAAAGAGGAGAACTGTGGGAGAGGGAGTTAAGCAAATCAGAAATCTTTCTCAAAGTAAAGAACCGCCAACAGCCTCTAAAGAAGCACAGAGTAAAGGCGATTTTAGGGTGGGGGCTCATCAGGAGAACCAGGTGAAACCAGCGTCACCGTGGAAGATACCCGAGCTACCCGTGAAGAAGGGGGGAAACCCCGCGAAACCGGTGGAAGGTAAATCGGTCGCAGACGTCGTGAAAGAGAAAGCAGAATTCGAAGACGCAATAGTTGCTGAAGAGAAGCCACAGAAAGAGGAAAGTTCCAAGGAGGAAGGAGAGTCATTGAAAGCAGAAACAGTCGGTAAAGAAGCACCCACAGGTGAGAGAACGAGGGAAAGGATAACCAGGTATCCGAGACCAAAGCAGGATAGCGATAGAAGAAGAGGCGACACCAAGAGGCGAGGCACAGAGAGACCCACAAGAGGGCGCATTGAAGGAGGCCCCACCTATCGACGGGAGAGGGGCGGAAGATACGGGGCGGGTGGTACCCGCCCACCGAGAGGCAGCACCAGAGGTATGTCATTACGCGGCAGGGGAAGAGGGAGGGGTACAAGGCCGCTGAGCAGTTCACATTACAACAGTAGACATGAAGATGACTGGGATACCTCCTCGGACGACGATTCGGAGAGCCAGAGCAAGAAGGAGTCTCTGAAGGATGCAAAAGGTGATCACACTAAGTTTGAAGAGAGGGAAAGTACAACAGCAGAAGAGAAGGGTGCAACCAGCGAGGTCACCAAATCGGAAGACCCCAGGGGAAGGCAGCACCATGGAAACCAATTCGATGGCAGGCAATCGTCTAGTAGAGACCACCACGAGAGGAGGGAGTTTAGCAGACGGTCCGATCCGAGACCGAGACGTGGCAGCGCCAGAGGTGAATACAGAAACAGATATAGAGAGGAGATGACGTATGACGACAGTAGTAAGGAGTTGAGACCTAGAGGGGAGCCATCCAGACGGGGAAGAGGAACATTCACAGGTATGAGAGGTAGAGGAAGGGGCTCCAGAGGAGGAGGAGGGGGCAGGGGATCCAGAGATGGCTATTATTCAAACCGCGATGACAACCGAGGTTCCAGGAGAGATGAGGGAGCCATGATGCGACCCACAGTTTGGAATAACAGCGAAGCAGACGAGAGCAGCGAGAAAAGCGAGAGGGGCACCCCGCAAGAGAATGACGGAAATAAAGAGACCAAATTGAATGAGATGGAAGGCGAGGAGACCCCGGACTACAGAAGAACGAGAAACAGTTACTCTGATGGCATGGACAGAAGAACGAGGGGTACCAGAGGGGGACGGCACCCAGGACAGAGGCAGCCACCAAAACCAAGACCCCAAAGGCCAGAGAAGCCGCCGAGATTTCAAAAAGTGAACGGGCGAGGGAGAGGACGGGGCAATCCCAGACACGGAGATGGACGGATGGATTCATTGGGTCGAGGGAGGAGTAGAGACGGGGGTGCCCCTGGCAGCAGTCTGAGCAGCGGTGAGAGGACGCCCCCAAGAGTAGGCAGGCCGACCCTGGTTAAGCAGAGCTCGTCGGAGCACAACAATGAAGAATGGGAGACGGCGTCGGAGAGCAGCGACTTCAACGATAGGAGGGGCGGTGATGAAACCAAGGAGAATAATGGAGACTACTCGGATCCAGAGAGGCAGCCGGGAGACCCGGAGGGGGCTACTAGCAATGGTCCAAAGCCATATGACAAGGGAAAGGAAGAGCAAGGTAGGTGGTATTCAGTTACCCTGGTAGCGGTTTGTTGCAATCTAGCGAGAGAACTGATGACATGCATGCTATTGATATATGGTTTGTTTAGGTGTTGTGAAGGGTGTACAGAGAGAACTGTTACAATAGTCTGTGGAAGGATTTCAGTATGGAACACAGATGCAAATAGTGGCCAAAGTTATGATTGGTTTTTAACCAAAGTTTTTCACCAAAGTTGAACCGGATAAGTTTAAGGAGCCGCTTTGTTGCTTATTATAGCTTTTTAGATTTAAAGCAAGGAGAATGGTGTAAGGATCAAGCATTGCTCCATTAACTTGTCTTCAAGGGGAAGACGACTACTTTGAGGAATATCAGTTGTCAAGTCAGGGCGGTGGTAAGAGGGCGTCTGCTGACTCACTTACTATCATGTTGTTTTTGTAGGTCTAAGGGGGTCCCACAGAGATGACCGCAAGTCCAGACAAGGTCCATCAAGAAGTGGGCCAGGCAGGCCTGCTGGTCGGGCAGCCAACGATGACAGAAGGTCCGGGAAGTCCAAGTATGATGACAGGAGGAATACAAACATGGACAATAAAGCAAAGAGGGATGGGAAGGTGTTCAGGATGGACCAGATACATCTCTCAAACCCTGGATCAGTGCAAGTGAGTTGCAGATACCAAGAAATTGGAAAATCTGATACAAATGTTTATTCCTTGCCGAACACGGAAGGAATCTATGCGATGGTGATGGCGTATGTATGTAGGCGTGTGTGTATGTGACACTTGCTTGTTAATGCTATAACTTCAGAAGGATAACCAAGTTACATTACATATTGGTATGTAGGTTCCCCATAGGTAGAACTAGTTGGGGATTGTTGTTGGTCAAAGGTCATTTGCGGTCAGAATGGGTCAGAGTCTGAAAATACTGTTCACACAATATCTCAAGAAGTAGAAGTTGTAGGAAATGCAAACTTGGTGTGTAGCTTGCTGTTGGTTGGTAGACAATCTTTAGTGTTTTTCATGAATGTCAAAGGTCATTTGATTGTCAACAGAGGGGAAAAGTGGAAATCTTGTAAACATGATACCTCAAGGAAGGTCGCCTGTGCAGTTCACACACTGTAAATACAATATTTCCAGATAGAAAGCTGCAGTAGCTGGTATATATGGCTATGGCTTCTCTATAATGAGTACAAGAACCCTATTGTATTTGGTGGAGGGTACTGGTCATTGGGTTCAGCAAAGTTTACACTCTGGAAGTTGTAAACATGACATCATAAGATATGCAGTTTCATCTGATGTCATATTTGCATATGTCTTTCAGGACTATAATGAGTACAAGAGCTCAGTTCTTTGTGAAGGTCAAAGCTCATTTGAGTCAGAAAGGGGGGGGGGGAGTGTTAAAAACTTGAGAAAACACTGTAGCTGGTTACTTTTTTTTTCAAGTTGAGACTTCTAATTTGTTTCAATGGTTGTTTATGGTTAGCAGAATTCAATCCCTGACAACCTTTCTTCTTAGTAAGGGAGTGGCCAGGACTAAGCTTCAGGTTTCTGAAGGACATTTTGTGCAAGGACATGGTGTACAGGAAAGCACATTATTGGTCAGATCTTAATTGATATTTTTGTTATGAAATTGAGAATGATTTGCATTTATAAGAACCTAATTAGTAATTCCTGAAAGTTTACACCATGTCAGGGTAATATTTAATTGGTCTCACTATCTTGGTGTACATCCGTGCTCTCACCATACTTAATTGGTACAGGTTTAGGATGCTGTTTAAGTTTTCATTTGTATCCAAGTTTAATCAGAAATACTGCACAATATCTTAAACTGCTTTGAATTCTCAATATTAAAGACCTCAGGGATTTAATCTGACACAAAACTCTGGACCTTAACCTATTACAGTTGCCCATTAGTGCTTGTTATTACATCAAACTGCCCGACTAATCACGGCTCAACTCTGCTGTAGTTAAATCGAAAATCGTGGATAATCTTGCATACATGTGCTTTAGACTACGACTGATGGAGATTTCGCCAGTTTTAAGTTGTATCGGCTTCAGTCTGGGAAACCGGGCATTTTCCTGCCCGGGAGTCGCCAGCGTGCGGTGGTTTAGGACTAGAACTTTTAATCAAATGTTTTATCAAATCTGACCAATGACAGGGAGGGGGATTGTGGTGTTAAATGAAAACATTAGTTATGTGGGCTCGTCAGTTGTTGAGTGTGATGGTTTGAGTTGTTAGTCCAAGGGTCTTCACAACTATCGGAAACCAGGCCACGAAGGTCCAGTTTAAGCGGATCGTGTTCAGTCGGGGCAGTCTGCCCTGGTGATTTGTTTGCTGAATTACACCCTGTATTAATACCGAGGAGTGGTAAAAAACCATAGGCGACAAACTTTAAAAAAAGGTTAAGAGAGTTGTAGCAATTGAAACGACAAGAACTGGACAGATCCTATGTTTTTTCTCCCCATGAAAACCTGACAGGATGCCTTAAATAAATCTTCATCTCAGAAGAAGCCTTTGGTCGGCAAACCAACCCCCATCGCCCTCCACGAGGCGAAGGAGAAGGAACGAGCCAGGGTGGAACAGGAGAGGAAGAAGGAATTCATCCAGAATTATGATCTAAATAATATAGCTAGTGAGTAGTTATGGGTAACATTCATTCATCTTTCAACAATTATTATATATTTTGAGGTAATTTTTTTGATAAAATTAGATTAACTTGATGATGACAGTTTATAGAAATACTACAGTAATACTCACGACATCATAGAAAGCCTTTCTTTATTTACTTTGATCACTAATGCCCACCAACAGGGCAAATTTTTATTGATTGTCGGGGACATACAAATCTTGTTAGGACAACCAAAATCAGGTTTGGAGGTCGTCTGGTGGACGACCACCAGTCATGTGCATCAACTTCAAAAATTGGTATCACACTCTATCACTTTTAAATACTGCAATAGTGGTAGGCCGATGATCCACCTGAAAGGGGAGTTTTAGTGGCCCAAAGCAGGTGTTTTATTCACCAAACCTACACATCTATCCTACAGTGTACATATTGCTCTTCTATTCACCAAACCTATACATCTCTCCTACGGTCTACATGTTGCTGTTCTATTATCAAACCTACACGTCTCTCTTACAGGGTACACATTGCTGTTCTATTCACCAAACCTACACATCTCTCCTACGGTCTACATAATATTCGAATGGCTGCGAAAAACACAATATTTAGCATGCTAAAATTTGGGGGCAATACTGATGACCTGGCCTGTCAAGTGTTGTGAAGTGTTAACAAGGGTTGTGAAGTGTTAACAAGGGTTGTCAAGTGATCTGAAATGATTTAATTTCTTGCAGACACTAAATGTTTCATCGATAATGCTCCCAATTGAGTCCGGGGAACTCTTGTGACTTTCTTTTTCCTCACAGATGTTGTGACCTTTCAGGTTATCTTGAATAATAATTGAATTAAAAAAGCAAAATATTTTGATATCCTACCTATGGAAATGGTTTGAAAATACTTTTATTCTTAGTTGCCTTTCTTTTCTCTTCACAAGGTATTGTGATGGTTGATAATATGCCAGAAGTGATCAAGGAAGACCCAGAGGACCTACTGACACCAGGTGAAGGCTTCCAAGAAGTGAAATCAAAACGAGCCCAGAGACAGGAAGCAGAGCGGAGGAGATTGGACACATCTGTCTTAGATGTAGGTTCAAGTTTATAATGATGGGAATTCTCATTTTTCCTTTTGGTTATTGAGAGATGTGGGATGAGGAGGCAGAGGGGAGGGGGGGAGGGGTGGTTTGCATTGTTTGAATAAGAGTAAATTTGAGTTGTTCTCACAATCCAAATGATTAGTATTATTGATAACTTAATGGCAACATGTCTTTTGGCCAAATTAGTCAATACAGATCCTAAACTTGTGACAGCCTATAGAACCCAGTGGCTCTTGATAAGTTTTTTACAGAGTAAAACAATTGGTTAGATCAAATGGCCAGACAATCAAAATCTCACCATATCTAGATCGAACAATGTGTAGCCTAGGCCGGTAGGGTGCTCAAGCCTATGGTCTCAATGTGTAGGGTAGGGTGGTACTGTGCTCAAGCCTATAATCACAATATGTAGGGTTGGCCGGTAGGGTGGTCAAGCCTATGGTCTCAATGGCCTTCATACCCCTTTAGTGCAAGGGTGTGGGCCAATTATTCTTTGTGTCCCACAGATTTGCCCCACAGGCAGCAAACTGAGAACCCCTGCTCGATACTCAAGAATGAAAGAAATGCACAGCATATTGGAGTCACACGCTGATAAATTATTAAATTTTCACTTGTTTGTTCGCTGAGACATTAAGAATGTTGACAAAGATATTCTTTCATGTAAAATGAACCGTCGAACCGATCTATCAATTTCGGCCGATAACTGCTTACTTGATAATAGAAAGTTGATATCAACATTTGCTTGTATTTCACCCATTTTTTCCCCCACTGTGAGTCAATATCTTATGTCCAAAATCTGGTCTGCCTATCCCTGGATATCACCTCTGATCACTTATCGAGTGCCTCTGGAAGACGGTTGGATAAGAAAAGTGGACCTCCATCGTCCTAGTTTAGAAGTGGTATATGTGATATTTAGAGACCAAGGAACAAGTATTGATAGGTGTGTGCTGGAACTGGTCCTCAATGAAGTTGTATTTTTAGTATTGTTGATGTTTGTACTCTTTTATTACTGTGTGTATACTTGTACTTATCCTATCGTGCTCACACTTACAAATTTTGATTGAAGTTGTTCTTTTTTGGCATTTGAGAATTTTTCTCATTTGCCATGTTTTGTGTATCGTCTCCTAGTAACCCAGTTTTTGTCTTTTTAAGTTGTCATTTGTGTCTTTTAATTTATCATCCAAATTCAAGGTCATCAAACCCAAATTGGGCACCTCAATGAAGAGAGGACATCAGTCAAAGCAGCAAGCACGTCTGACCAAACCAGTGACCACTGGCCTTAGCAACGGCGGCCCTGTTATCTCCACACTGGGGGATTCACCGGTGTTGAACCGTGCCCCTGGGTCAAGGCCTAATATCCCCATAACCCAACAACCAGCAGGGATGACCGTCAGTCCTAGCCAACAGGCCAACGTCTCCATGAACAATTCTGTCTTTGGTGAGGATATATTTTTTTTCACTTTGACTGGATTGTAAAGTTATATTGCCTTGAAGGAGAACCAACAACGGACGATATTTAACATGTCTGGTAACTTTCTATGGGGAAAAACACATTTCTTAGCGATTCACGCCTCACATGAGGTCAGATGAGATGAGTGATCTGAATGTTAATAGTGATGTACTGATTATAGCTAGTGATGTCACAGTCTCAGTCATACCACCAAAACCTATATTCAACTGATCATTGATGTGCAAAATATGATTGTATTTTATAAATAGGCATCTAGGTGTTTAGCTTCTTGGACGGCAAACTCTTTACTCTGATAAGTAGAGTCAGCCCACAGTCCACTCTTGCACATGATATATATATACCTGGGATGTTTTCCCTGGCCTGATATTTAATGTGACAGCTTAACTAGGTGTAACCTAATGAAGATGTAATCCCTCTCACCGACCCGTCCCTACTTCACTGCTCACTGTGTTGTTGATGTTATTATTCATCTTGGGTGGATGAGATGTTTCTGCTCTGCATAAAATCAATGCCACCAGTTTACTAGCATGGCTCTTAGGTTACTGCAATCAAAACTAATGGTATAGCACTGAATGAGAGACTACCATTTCATTTCCAATCCACTCTTCAAGAAAAGTCTCTTCTAAATCACCTCTGTGATTAAAATTGCTATGAAGTTTTGATGATTTGAAACGTAGTGGCAACGTTAGTATCAGTTTTTTATTACTCGTGTTAACTTTCCTGAAATCTGTCCAAGGTTTGCTGGTGACTGCTCAAGATACCGCTCCAACCTTTTGTTGCTAATTTTCTTTTCTCTCTGCGTTCCTTTCGGTAGGGACTTATTCAAGCAATGGACCCCCACCACCACCTGTGAGCAATGCATGGGACAAACCCCTGCAACTCCCTTACCAAGCCCAAGCTATGGCCACAGCCACACAGTCTCCCGTAGGAGTTGCCTCCGCCATGACAGTGAATGCCAAGGGTTCACCAGGGAAGCCGGAAGCCAGCGACCAGCACGACAGCGGGATAGAACTGAACAGTGACCACCATGCCTCGAATCCACCATCGCAGCGAAGCTCTCCAAGCGGTGACACTAAGCATAACAACAAACTTATCGCAGAAGCCATTGCTAGCGGCAGCCAGCCTAACACAGGACATGTCATGACGACACAGACAGATTGGTCTGCAGGGGTAGGCGCGGTTCCTCTGGGGGGTATACCCCTCTCAAAGGCATTGAAGACGGACCCACCGCCTAGCAACAGAGACAGACTACTTAACGTTTCAGAAGAGGTTCAAGTGTCTGCTTCACAGGAGGTAAGGGTAAAGCAGTTGTTTGTGTTCAATTTTTGTCGCATTCTAATTTTGAAATAGAACAAAAATTTGGTTTATTGGGTCGGTCTGTTGTCGGGCCCGCATGTGAAATAGTGGAATAGTCAGTAGTCTTAAAAGTTAAATGTCACTAATACTACTTTAAAAATTGTGTGGGCGACAAATCTCGCTAGAAGAAAGACAGAAATTTTGCAATGTTGAATGTCAAGTACTAATAAGGAAAAGGTTTGTAGCTAAGGAACTTTTTCAGGAACATCTTTGTAATTCAAATATCTTTGAAGTAAAGTTTCCATAAAACTGAAAGTATGGTACAATTGTTGCAGCAACTACTTAAAATCTTTGTCTTTGAATGACTATGAGGATCTCCTTCATCTGTTACTCGTCTTTTGTTTTCAGTTGAATGCTGCCCCCATGAGCATCGCCCCACCAGTGAGCCTGTCACACCCCATAGACATCAGCCCTGCGAACCCTCAACGGCAGATGGGCGCCGCAGACGACCAGCGTCTCAGCATGTCCATAGAGCAGACCAAACACTATTGGGATGATTACAGGTCACTCGCGGTGTCACAGTCTAATGCTGCCACCTCTCAGTTGGGGTATGCCAGTGGCCCTGGACCTCAGCCAGTGGATCACCAGATGGATCCCGCCTCGGAGATGAACCAAGACTTGGAACCCATGAAAGAAATGGCCCCGCACTCATTACCACAGGAGTCCATGGCTAGTCTATTGGCAACCAACGGCGAAGATGAAATAACCTTTGGCACATTCGGCTCAGAAAAGGACCTCCCTCAGAAAGCAGAGGCGCTCCCGCAGCCCTCCACTACCGGGCTCGAAATTCTAAACGCTAATACGAACAATGAAATGATCGACACCCAACCAGAGAGTAATCTCAATACCTTTATGGCTCCAAGTTACAACCAGCCCGAGGCCAACAATATGTTCAACACGAAGGAGATGGACTCCTTCGAGCCTCCCATGAAGGAAGACAATATAGAACCGGACAGAGGCAACATGGCACTCTTTGACATCCCGACCAACAAGGTGCATTCACGTATGGTTCCAACATTCTCCCACAAGCCATCACCCATGAGGTACCCTTCTGTGGTCATCGCCACCCAGACTGCACGTCCAGCGTCTCTGGATGCCAACCAGTACCCATTGCATCTCAGAAACAATGAAGCCTTCGCGTACCACACCTCTGACATGCCATCCAGACTGATACAGCCCACTGCTCTACAGTCTATGCAGTTCCCCTCTGGTCTTCCCGAACAACAGGGCATCCAATATGGGTTCAGTCAGAGTACAGGTATCCCACAGTCGCCACCGATGTTGAACACGCAGCAGTCACTGGCGGCTACCCAGTCGTATCTACAGCAGTCTGCCACGCAGCAGTCGTACTCGGCAGCATTCCCTACTGCGTACCCCAGTGTCCTCTCCACCAGTATCTCTCAGATGGTACCCAGTCAGTCCTACATGCCGTTCGGATCGTCACGGGGAGAGTACGGGGGCGGTGGCTCAGTCTTGATGAAGCCCAGCAGCGTAACCAAGACGGTAGCCAGTTTAGGATACGCATCGGTTCCTAACATGACGGTCACCGGGAATTCTTTGTACGGACAGGTAAGTGACGAAAGTATTGTATGATACCCGTACGTTATAATGATACCAAAAGCCTTTAAGGGGCAGGAATGTCAACACAATGGCTGTACTACTTACCAGAATATAAAACATAGTTATAATGTACATTTGACAGGTTTGGCAATGTTGCTGTTACAGTCTTAGAAGGAACAGATTTTTGCCCAGAATAGTAATTAATAATGAGATAATAAACCATTAATATGTATTAAAGGGATTTTCAGGTGGCAGACAATTTGACTCTCATATATATGGACAAAACAAGAATAGTCCACACTGTCATTTGAAAAGTCCATCTCAATATCTTGTGCCTAACTCAAGATACGGTTGACTGGCTAAACCCTCGATTCTTACCTGAAGTAGATCACAGCAGGTGGTCTGTGATGCCATAATGGCAAATGTTCATCAAAGGTTTTACTTTCCTCTTTTTAATCTGTATGTTGATTTATCCTCGAAAACTTGATACATTTGGAATATTTTGCATAGCTGTCAAGTTTTTCTGTATTTAGAATTTCATCATAAATGCAATTTTTTTATTGTAGAAATATTGTGAATAAAAAAGAATATTTTCGTCTGAGTTGTCGTGATGATATCATTCATTGGATCAGCTGTTGCTAGCTGCATTGCATCAATTACCACCAATATTGACAACTTCAAGTTTGCCATACAAAATGCAATGACTGTGGTTTTGACCAATTGTGCAGACCAATTTCCAGCACATTGGTTATGCAATCAACTTCAGCCACCAGAATAACACTTAGCCAGATAAATAGAAAGTGCAGTTTGTACAAGGTTGATAGAAAGTGCAATGTGTCCATGGTTGATAGTAGAAAGTGGGGTTTGTACATGGTTGATAGTAGAAAGTGAGGTTTGTACATGGTTGGTAATAGAAAGTGCTGTTTGTACATGTTTGGTAGTAGAAAGTGCAGTTTGTATATGGTTTGTAGTAGAACGAGCGGTTTGTACATGGTTGGTAGTAGAAAGTGCGGTTTGTACATGGTTGATAGTAGAAAGTGCAGTATGTACATGGTTGGGTAATACAAGATTTCATTGATTCCATTGTCTTTTCTTTTCTTCATCATATACAAAGCAAAGAGCTACCAATCCTATTGGCAGTCAATCCGTGTTGAGTGGGCCAATCATTGCATCGATACAGCCTGGCTATGGACAACCTCAAACGTCTTTCTTGGGACATAACAATGCACCGGCTCAGTCGATCTCGGCAACGCAGAGGCCTGCGACTGCCAACTTGTTCAACTCATTCCAAGGAAACCCTGCGTCTGAACTTTCCTCAGCTGTTGGGAACCTGCAGCATTTGGCCCTAGCTCCCAGTCCTGTTCACTATGTCAACCAGGCAAGTCAGGGAAGCATCCAGCAGTCTGCGCCCCACATGCAGTCTTACACAAACCAAAACAGTATCGGCAAGTTCCAACCGCGGCACATTGGCATGAGCCGGACGGAGAAGCCGACTGTAATGATGCCATACTATGAGAAGAAGTCGCAAATGGAGCACAAGGTTGGCGGCTACCTCTCCCTGCATGCTGATGCCAAGCCATTCAATCCAGCCAAGAGGCCCGGTTTTGAACAACCCACGTACCTGACGGGCAGCGCCGTCGGCGCCACCACGAGTAGTGTCCCAGAGCCGATGGGCATGCCGGCCTCATCGGCCGGCATGATGACTCTCAGCGCCTACCCTACCCAAGATGATCCGTTTAGGAAACCACACAAGGATGCGGACGTTTTCATGAAACAACCATCAGTGAGGCAGGGGTCACTCCATTTCCTGGATGATAAAGGCCCCGCTGCTGCAAGTCAGTTTGACGCCATGGTAAAAGGTGATGGCATGCCCCCACCCCGGCCGGACTTTCCATCCTCTGGGACAGCGTTCTCCTCCTACAGCCCTGTTTCATCTAGCGTGTTTCAGTCAAAATCGTCTGCCTTCTCTGAACCTGTCAGTTCACCATATTCATCCGGCATCCCTTCCTCATCTGCGGTGATGCCCATCCCGATCACGACGAACCCCAAGGTGGAACCTCACCTTACGTTCTCTCAGACATCCATGTCAAGTCATCCTAACATCCCGCTACCGGTCGAGAGTGAGATGCGTAGCATGTCGCCCTCCAAACAAGCCGACTTGCAACAGTTACCCTCCAGATCATCGTCGTCACCATCGACCTCCAATACAGGTAAGAGACCGGAGGAGCCCGCCTTGAAGGAGGGCAACGATCATCATCACTCCAGGGGAGGAGAAACCAGAGGAAGTAGGGACCACGGACCATACACAAACAGAAAAGAGGACAATCTGAAGATTTCCCACTCCCAACCGCACGGTATGCCACTCCCATCACTGCCTGATCATCAGATGAACAAAAGACCCAAGAGTCTACCATCATCAAATCACGGCAACAGGATGAACCCCAACAACCAACCACCTCTCGGCAGCTTTAGGGTAAGGCCTGGAGGTGCTCAGTTTCCCAGGCATATGATGGGTCCACAACCACCCATGATGAACCATCCTCACCCTCTCGGACCAATGATGCGGTTTTCGGCCCCGGGAGGTGGTCTAAACACGCAGACCATGCGGTACAGGGCTCCTCCACATCTCCTACAGCAGCAGCAGCAACAACAGCAGCAGCAGATTCCTCCTCCGACATCGTCATCAGCGCCACCACCATCGCAGCATCCTGGTGTCAAGTCCAACAAACCAGGAGGTAGTGGTGGTAGAGGACCACACAACCAGGAGCAACCAAAGCAAAATGACAATTTCAAGAAACCTCAGACGAATGTCAGCAGAAACGGTGCCCCGAGCAAGCTGGTATTCCCAAATAGGGTAAGTAAAAAATTACACTCATATTGAAATTATTCTGTAGGCTTTATTATCACCAATATTAAGAAGCAAAACAAAAAAATCTTGGAAAGGTTTATACCCTTCCAAAGGAAATTCATCGTTAACAATGCCAAACTACATCAGAGGTCAAGAACTTGTCAGTCTTTTCAGTGTCGTGAATTGATGGAAGATCAGAGGAGGTTAAACCATAATTTAAAAAGAATAAAACTGAATAAGGTCTCTTATTTAGACTTGCCCTGAGATTTAGGCTAGTCATTTTCAGAATATTTTGTCCCACCCCCCCCGTTCTTCTTGCCAACAAGAAAATGTTTGTCTCATGGTTTGTAATTTTTTGGTAAGTGCTGGTTCATTATTCCTCCAAATCTCTAAGAAAGTTTATATCTTCAAAAGTTTGTTTCAGTATGTCTGCAGAGAAAGGTTTTCTCTAGATAAAGGGTCAGACAGTTTGGGAGGGGTTATCGAATATGCCAATCTTCAATAATTTGTTGTGTTGAATTGTTGGTAGTAAATGACTCTTCTTTTTGGGTACACAGAGTGAAAAGAAGTACATCCCACAGGAGCCAAAGAAACGGTTAACTGAGGAGGAACTTAGGACGAAACAGGCCCAGGAGAGGAAGGACTTGTTGGCCTCGACGAAGGCTTACTTTGCAAAGCTAGACCAGGAGGAGATTGACCAGCTCGATAGAACCAAGACACAGAAGAAGGAATCATCGGGCGGCAAAACTGACGGAAAGGGGAAGTAGTTGATGGATTAATTTATTAACCCATAGCTCTATTGAAGAGAAGTTAAATTTGTTCCCCTTCTATCTATCTATTTATTTCTATTGATTTAAGAGAGAAATTTGAAAAAAAAAGAAATGGGTGAAAACTGGCAACATTTAAGGTATCAACAGGGGGAGGGGGGGGGGGGTGCAAAACTGTGTTTGCGGATTGGTGACAGAAATATTGACGCATATGTGGTTACTATTATTACGTCAAGTTTGATATGCACAGGAGCACTTTAGAAAAATATAATTGTGTCTATTGCTCAAGGAAGGAAATGAAACCTCTTAGCTTATGTTAAGATGATCTGTCGAGGTTGTGCGGACTTCAAAAGATGCAACTTCTCTGGTTATAACCTTCACTACAGCGATACACTCTAAGTGTTGATGTTGTCGTCTTCATGCACTTGTATCCTTTTCCATTTGTGGGTGAAAATGTTGCATTCTGAATTTTGTAGCAAAAAACCTGAAAAGTTTCTTCCATTCAGCAAGTTGTACTAATAAGAACTAATTAAGAAATGAAAAGAATAGAAGGCAGACAAAAATTTCAGTGTAAATATTTGGCTTTGAGGAATGAACAGTTAACAAAAAAAAAATTGGTGTGTGGAAAACTGAACTGGATATTGTTTATTAACATGATATTTACTTCAATTATTTTTGGAAGTCAAACCCTGGGAAGGAGGGTGGGTGAGGGCTGATTGTTTTCTCATGGACTTTTTCTTTTTGCCTTTAAACCTCCAGACCACAATGGCTGTGTTTTGCCTTAGTGTTTTGGTTTTTTTTTTTTTTTCACTTGATTCATTTTTGTACTGTTGTTGAGCGACAAAGGCATCCAGAACAGGATTATAGTTGGTGTGCACATAAAAATTAAAAAAATCATCTTTTCAAATGTAGTGGCATTCTTTAGTGGGTGCTCACTCGATCAATGTCTTGTTTTCATTTCTTTGCCTTTATGTATTTGGAATGCAATTCTTTTTTTTCTTTCCTTTTTTCCTTTTTTTATCTGAATGTGTGAAAATGTGTAGGAAAAATTTTAAGACTTTAAGCAAGTTTTGCTTGGTTCATTTGTTCATTTTTGTTTGTTTGTTTGTTGGAATTTAAATTTTGAGACATAGTAGTTTGCAGAACTGTTTAAAACGCTGCAGTAATTTGAAGCCGGTGTAGATGAGGGTCATCTGGCCTCTTTCCAAACTACCCTATAGTATTTAAAAATTGTTAAAGTGTTACAACGATTGTTTATTGTTAATACTTGGTTGAATTACTTTGTTTTTTGGTTACAATATCTAAAAATTTAAGAAAACTATTTAAGAATCCCAGAGATTCATGTAATTATGTAGCCTTACGTACGCATTGAAAGTTACTATCGATCGGTGGTATTAAAAACTGATTGTTTTTTTGTTTTCCTTTTTTACAACTTCTCTTTTCATTTCAGAATCTTTGTCAGTCATAGTTGAGAAAGGCTAATCAATCATTGTACACATTGTACTCACTTCGTTATCGATAATAATTAAACGTTAATAATTAGCAGTGGTGAATTACTGTTTGAAAAAAAAACTTTCATTGTTGAGCATCAGTATTTCCATAATGAGCATATAATAATCATTTGTTTTTTCCCAATATTTTTGGGGGATTTTTTTTAATTAATGTAAAAATTAATGAAAATTTTTCATATGGCGTCATCTCTTCTTGTAGATGGAAGTTTTTCTATTGGTATTTTCTGTTTTCAATGCAAGTGCGTTTAACCTTTGTTTTTGCACTGTTTGATAAAAGTTTAGCCATGTGAATGTTTTTGTTTTTTTCTTCCCTTTGAGCTGGTTTAAGTGGAGAATTTTGTGCTTGGATTGAAGTTTATTTAAATTATTTCTTTATATCTTCTTTCTTTCTCCTTCTCGACCAGATCGTTTCAAGTTGCATAGCGTTGATCTTTAGTGGTTCTAACTTCCGTCTTCAGTGTACATAACACCCAACAAAAGAAGGGTCATGCTTCTAAAAAAAAAAATGAATGTTATATCTTTTAGTAGGTAGCATGCCAAGCCTTTGCGAGGTAGTTCGTCAAAAAACGAAACGAAGCCATTTTTTTTTCCCATTCTCTTTTTGTGTTGATCTGTTAATAGTTGAGGGTAACTGCGGCAATCGTAACTTTTGCAAGGAGGCCGACTGTTTTACCACGGGTACCGTTGGACGACAATTATTCCACAATGGTATCACTTCAATGTAAATGATTCAACACTTTACCTGTATAGAGTCCATTTATATCATCATCATCATCGTCATCTTCTGTGATGTGATCAGTTTATGTGTGTGAAGCCTCTCTGTACAATTCACGAGTGGCATTTATCACTCGGTTTAAAAAATGGGCTCAAGATTGTATGGTCTCATTGGTATCTCTGTTTAAAAAGCTCAGATCTTAAAACGAGGACGAGTTTTTTGTGGCATATCAAGGTGGTTGTACATATAAATGATATGTAAGAAGTCTAGAGGTCATATGCTTTTGACGATGCCAAACACTCAAGAAGTTAATAAAGGACTTATTGTAGCACTAAAATCTATTGTCTCTTTCTCATCTTTTCCTCAATCCTCAGTGTTTGATTCCTTGCCAAAGGCAGAAGGAATCTATGCGATGGTGATGGCGTATATATGTGTTTGGGCGTGTTCGTGTGACACTTGCTCGTAAATGCTTCAAAAGGATAACTGGGGTACATTACGTATGTGGTATGTAGGTGCCCCTTTGGTAGAACTGGTTTAGGATTGTTGGTCAAAGGTCATTTGAGGTTAGAATGGGTGAAAGTCTGAAAACATTGTTCACACAACATCTCAAGTGGAAGATGCACAAAGTTCAAACTTGGTGTGTAGCTTGCCGTTGGTAGACGATCTGTAGTACCAAGACCTTGACTAAAATCCAGCAACACACCACTTCATCGATAACAAGTTCATTTGAAAAAGAAGGCAGGGCTTTCATATAAATATAATAATAAAAGGTAAGAATAAAGATGCCTTCGGTGTATCTGGTAAGTAAAAAAGCACAGGAAATTAGGCTCAGATGGAGACAGAGTTTCAGCTGAAATTAGGCCTATGCTTAGGTTTGATTACTGTATTTGTAAAGTAGTCTCCAATATACTCCATACAGTAGGGGGGAGGGGGGCACTTGCCCACCCCCCTGGAAAATCAAAAATTTAAAAAAAAGTTCATCATTTGACATTTCAATGATTTCCCCCAACCAACAGTTCTCTAGTTATGTTCATTGTATACTGACCCATAATGCATTACTGAAATTATTGAAAGTCAAATTCCTAAGAAATGAGATCTCAAAAATACCGATGTGTAAATGCAACTTGAACGGGAAGTGTCTTTTCCGACGATCTAGGAATATTTTTTGGCAAAAGAATCGGCATACGCTTAGATAGTATCAAGTAGTGTGTTATACCTATATGACCTACTGATCCGCCCCCCTTGTAAACATTTCTGTGGACGCCCCTTGCTTGGACCTCCTGATAGGAGGCCCCTTTGGGCCAGGAGCCCCCCCCCCCCAGGCTCATCGTTACGCCACTGGTGGAGCATTGCACAATAAACAGATCATAGTTATTTATTTCAGTCTCATTTCAATTATTCGAATTTTTTAAAGCAAACAGCAGATATCACATCATATCAGTGAGCATGAGAATGGCATTCCGGAATGAACAGCCTCCAAACTGTAAATGTGTACATGTAGTGTTCGGTTTCGGAAATTTCTGGTATTTTTTTTGTTTCCTTCAACGCAGTTTTATAGTAGCCATTATAAGAAGTTTAATATTTGTACACCAATAAATTAACTGTCTGAATTTTCGAAAATTCCCTGACCACCATTCTTCATCATATTTCCCTCTACTCGTGCAATTTTGACCGGTCTGTTAAGGGTTGAAGGAGGTTTTTCTATATAGATGTCCATAGATGAAATTTTGTGCAACATTATGGGTATGTTTTGAAGTGAATTTATTCACAAGAATTGTGAATTTTCAAATTCTGAACAAATAATGGGCTTAAAACCTTGAAAAATGGGGCTTACGGGTATTGTGGGCCGCGACGTAGAATCACCTACAAAAAGCAATGATCCACAGGAGATGCGATGAGGTCGAACATGATGTGTGACTGGTGACAATCTTCAAAAAGGTCATGGATGAAAAAAAAACTATTGGGAAATTCTTGGTTCTCAGGCAAAAGTGTACATCTGGTTGGTCATTTTCAAGCCCGACATGTGCCATTTCCGGTGATCTGGGGGGGGTATCAAAACCAGAATTTTTTTTGTACGCGGAGCGCCAACCGATGGTGGCGCTCCGCTTAGATAGTAATTCGCGCCCCCAGTTTAGAAAATCCTGGTTATGCCCCTGTTAGTCAGATAGTTAATTGAAATTATGGCAAGGAATCACAAAGCCAACTGGCTCTCTGGTAATTGCCAAGTTATTCTACAAAGTGCTGGGATACTTTTTCATACAGCACAGGTGGGCAAAGTGTGGACGATATGCAAATTACATGGTTTTCAGAAAAACAATTGGCAAAAGCCCTGGAGCCCTATAACATCAGAGCTATGTTAGTAACCAAACCAGATATAAACTAATCCAATTATTTATTGAATGACGTAATGGAAAACATGCAACTTTTGGGAGTTAGATTGTGTAATAGAGGCCACTTGTAATAGTGGAATTCAAGATTCCTGATCTTTCTGTTCCCATCTGATGAAATGTTTTTTTTTTTTGGCATGATGGGAGTTGTTCAATCTGTATTGTTGTGGCCTCTGGATTTGATAACAAAATTTCAGTCGCCTGCCAAACTTCACGTCTGAACAAGAGGACATATTCATGTCAATTTAGTACACTGCTTATGGTAACTATGGAAATGTTAGCTTGTACAAAAAACCTTGATAAATAAAGAAAATATCTTTAAACATTATCGTACCTCCAACGGAAAAAAACCCCCACCTTATCCAGATCAGGTTGTGATTGAAAGAACAAACAAGGGGGTTGGGCGAAGTGGGGGTTAGAAAAACTGCCTATCATAAACACCAAGTAGCTATGTAACCAGGGTAAACTACCCTAATACTTCTTCCGACTCGAAGTTCAAATGACCTTCAAACATCACTCGTAGACAAAGAGGAATTCAAAAACACAATCTGATCATGCAAAGAGTTGTATTTGTTTGTTTCGTTAATACAGGCACATGGTTATTATTACTCTCCCGGCATTTCTGATGAGGGTCCATACTCACAACACAAAATGACTGCTGCCATCCATTCAAGTGGAATAACAATATCAAACTGACTATACAACTGACTAGTACAATATAAGAAGTCATAGCTCTGAATGTTTTCAATGCAATTACTGGATACAATAGAAGAGTTTTGATGACATACAAACGACTGGTGACTACAAATTAATGTTTATAATTACAATAATTCTTTCTTTCTGTCTCTGTCCGTATGAAAAGAGTGACGACTTTCTCACTAGTTAATCCTTAACACTTAATCAGCTGACAAATGGCTCACCCTTTGACATAGGATTTACACAGGCACACAAACGAAAAGGGGGAAAAAAAACCCTGCTGTGGTTTGAAAGAAGCTGCATTGAATGTGAAAGAAAAACAAAATGGTTGTACTTCTGAGATAAAGACATGAAATGCATCAAATAGAAGACTTTTTAATAACAGCATCTTCATCTAGAGATAATGCGAAGAAGACTTTACATCTCCCATCAGTCATCACTAAATCTAACATCTAATAATATCATAGCAAGAATGACTAGGCTTCAAAGATGTCAAAACAGTGAGAACAAGGACTTTTTAAGTCAAGGATTTAATATTTGGGGTAGCAAAATGTGGAGAATGATAATGAAGAGAGTTGTCATTCATTAAGGGCAGCAGGGGCTTCCAGAGCTGCATAACCCTCCCAGGAAGGAAAAAAAAACAATTAGACAACTTACAATACAGTTGTTAAACCTCAGCACTTGATAACTCAACAATGTCCCAGCCTCTAACCTGAACTCGGGCAAGATTGGTTATTTGAGGGATAGTTTTGAATATGCTGAATAAAATGCTGATGACTAATTCCAGGGTTGGTAGATCTTCATGAGCATTTAAAGCCAAAATCAGCTAGAAAAAAAATGTAGTTTTAAAAATGCCAAAGTGTAATCAAAATATACTGAAAGGCCACCAGAAATGTGTTTTTTTTTACAACTTTTGGGAGAGTAAATTAACACTAGGTATGGAATATATATACTGTTTTGCAGGAAGAAAAGTTTAAACAGAAGCCAATTTTTTTCAGAAAAAGCCAAATGATTTTTTTTCAAACTGCACAAGTCTAAAGAAAAGGCCAAATGCTTCATATTTTTAAAAGCCTATATAACAACCCTGGCTGCTACCATATTTGCTTCAGAATTAAAAGTTCATGATTTTTCCAGATTGAAAAGTCTTAAAACTTACAGCCTTGCTTTATAGTTAACTGGTCTATTTTAATTTTTTGAAATCCTTATGCCTCAGAATCAGGATTAAAGAAACAAACACAAAAACACAATTATCCAGTACGGTATATGTTATTTTACTTCTGGCAACGAAAGGATTTGATCTGAAGAAACTGTAGTATAATGAGAAGTATGCGCTTCCAAGCATGCCAAACAAAATATCAGGCAAGAAATTTGTCTGAAGAGTTTTCTTAAAAATTTCACTGTTGTTAATCTACCAAACTCATAGTATTTCTATTCATTGAGGCAGTTGTTGTCTTTTGCCATCATGTTTTGATAGGGAAAGTCACTTTTCGATGAATAATGGAAACTGAAGGGGACTGAATAAACCAATATTCGACTCTATTCAGTCCACTGCATGAACAAAAATACACCAAACATAATGAGATCCAAACCTTGACAGTTCTTACGGAAACGTTAGGTTGATGAAATAAATCTTCATAAAACAAGAACACCATTAAAACATTACGATATCTGATTTCTTACAGAGAAAATGAAAAAGAATAGAAAGGAGAAGTTATATATCATTTTTACGAGAATACAAATTCAAGAAACCATAGAGGGCGCACCAGTTATTCTAAGAGAAACTTTCACCGGTACGCTGTAGATACAGTACATATCTGTCTTTTAGTAGAAAGACAGGTTATAGCTCAGAAGGTGGAGACAAAAATGGTAAAAAATGTTTCATGAGATGAAGAGTTTTTATTTTGGCTGTGGTGTGTATCGCAGATACTGCTTCCCGGATGGTACATCCTTAATAGTCACACCTTTCGGGAAAAGTGCGGGAATATCTTCGGCTTTCACCGACGGCAGGACCATGCAGTCACCTCCGGCCTATAGTAAAAAGAAAGACAGGCGAAAAGAACATTTTAAATATATTTATCAAATATATTCAAGATGAGCTGGCTGAAACCTTATTTATAAAAGCTTTCATACTCGTGTGTGTGTGTACAGCAAATTTACAACTAGTCCCTAGGTCCTAAATTTGTATCCAGTTATTCCCAATAACTGCTGTAACTTGAATTAAAATCAAATTGCTATGTCCTCGAGTAACTGTGATGACCTTTGTGTAAAGCGAGTCACTTTGTCAGCGAGTAACTGACATATCTGTAAATTGAGTCACTATGTCCTTTAGATTCTGTGACCTATCTGTAAATCTAGTCACTAGTATTTCCGCTTGTACCTGTGATCTTTGTGTAAGTCGAGTCACTATGTCCACGAGTAACTGTGACCTATCTGTAAGTCGAGTCACTATGTCCGAGAGTAACTGTGACCTATCTGTAAATCGAGTCACTATGTCCGGGAGTAACTGTGACCAATCTGTTAATCGATGATTCTGCAATGCTGCTTCCGAGATTCAGAATATAATTCCCAAATTACATCAAAACAGCTCCTGCTGTAGTCAGCATTGAATGGAGACATTATTTATCTGTTCTCAAAAGCAATTTATTAAATCTAAGCATCATTGAACATTACTTAAAGTTAGGATATTAGGCATCATAGCAATCCCCTACATTGATTATATAATTGATTGATTGATTGATTGATTGAGATTAATTAGAATCTGGACTCCTTACAAGTTTACAGCGACTAGCATATAGCTATTGATAAGCGGCAATGTTGTCGTACAACAATAAGATATTTTACCAGATTTTTTAAAACAGAGTACCTTAGTCTCTTCAATACTTTATGATGAAATATATTCACAATTCTCAAAACTGCTACACAAAGTCCTAAAACTGAAAATATTTGTTGTATTAAATCACCTTGCAAACAAATTTGAGAAAAATGAACAAAATAAATTGATGCTTGTAATTGCTCTACGAAAAAAAAACACCAAAACCATATATATATTTGGATAAATATGGAAACATCTGTTATTATCTAAGAACCCATTGGTAGTTATTTGTTAATTTATGCCAGGTTTTACCAATTCCATGGTAGTGTTGCTAAACAGGAGATTCCAAGGTGACCAAAATCAGACATGCCAGCAAATTGTTCTCACCAACAGACGAAATCAAATTGCGAAGAAATAGAACTTCCATTCGATTCGATTCAGCAAAATCTGTTAGTCTCAGTTTTACAAGATACTCTACGTCTTGGAACTTTCATTATATATTTTAGGAAATTTCTATGTCACAATCACAATCGACAAAAATGACATATATCAAAATCAGGAGTCAAATACAGAAAGACGAATTTGACCGTCTCCTTAGTTTACTGACCTTCCAGTCGGCTGGTGTGGCCACTTTCTTAGTCGCTGTCAGCTGTAGAGAATCCAAGACTCGAATAATCTCACTATCATGAGAAGAAGAAGGAAAATGGAAAGAGTAGAGAGGGTGATCAAAACCATTACTGACAAGGAAACTTTTGGAAACAGATTGAAAATAACAAACATCTTCCTTGCCCAGAAAATTATTATTAAAACCCAGCACTTGACTTCCAGAATACATACTGTTTATTTAATAAAGAAATTTTATTTAATTGTCCTTTCTTTGTCATGTCCCAGCCTCCCAGGTTTATTGTAGAAAATGGCTGTGTTCTCTTGTAGCATTTAATAGTGAGGGGAGGGGGAAGGGCCAGGTGGGGGGGGGCTTAGATGGAACTAAACACTTTTAAAATAAAGAAGAGAAGTTAAATTATACATTGAAAATATTATTTAGAATCAAATATATTGCATACAGTGAATTAAGGGCAAAATTAACCTTTATAACTTTAAATTTTTGTCTGAAAAAAAGTATGTGTGATTCTTTGCCGACAGGAGACGTACTGTTAAATTTCGAGCCATACCTTTAAGAAGTGAGGGAGTGCATGAAATATCAATCTCAGCCGATAACATATCTACGCAGAAATTAATTGTACAATAATTTAAGTTCTCTTGTAAATGCCTGGTATGCTCACACCAACATTGTGAGCTCTCCTCTTGGTTCAAAAACTTGTCAAGGTCATCAATAGAATATCACAATACACACAATAGGAAGTCCTCAGGATCACTTCTTTTTTTTTTGGTGCCTAATTTTTTCCCAAGTCACCATATGTTTACAGAGGGCAATGTACTCTTGAGATTTCCCTACTCCCACAGAACATCATATTTTTATTGTGTTGCAAACATGTCTCATTTGTACCCACAGTTTGTTACATTACAGCAGACACTGGATTATCTTTCTATCTTTATCTATCTTTTTTTGCATTTCAAAGTTGCGGGACATTTATCCACTGCATCGAGTTGTACTAGAATTTATGTTTTATTGTACTGCATTGCATGGTATGTTGTATATATAGCATTGTACTAAATTGTATTGGATTGTGCTGTATTGTATTGCTTTGTAGTGTATTGTGCAGATTGTATTGTATTATATTGTATTGTATTGGCTTGTATTTTATTGCATTGTATTATTTCAAATGGTATTGTATTGTTTCATATTGATTCATATTGTATTGTTTAATATATTGTATTGTATTGTTTCATATTGTATTGTTTCATATTGTATTGCATTGTTTCATATTGTATTGCATTGTACATATGTTATTGTTTTGTATTGCACTGCATTATTTAGTATTGTATTGTTTCATATTGTATTGTACTGCCTCAGATGTGTTGTATTGTTTCATATTGTATTGGATTGTTTCATATTGTATAATATTGTACAGACTGTATTTTATTGCAATGTTTCATTTTGTATAGTATTGTACTGTACTGTGTTGTCCCATAATTTATTTTATTGTATTTTATTGATCTGTGTACCATATTGTTTTTATTACATTGTATTTCACTACAGTACACTGTAAATAAGTCAGGACAGATTTACAGGTCAAATACTTGTATTTTTGTCTCAGCATCATTCCTTCTAGCATATTCTAGCCAATTCTGAGGCCGAGGTACAGTATGATAATCGTGAGGGTACAACTCAAACACAGAGCAAAACTTAAACTGAAAAGTGGCTTCTACAACAACCTCATACACACAGAAAGACTTGCTGGATGTTACATTTTGCATACTTATCCAAGAGTGATTGAATCGAGCTTCATAATTTGAAAAAGGTCACAAGAGAAGGTTCATACAGTACTACCAAATAACTATGAACTCAGATCTTAAGTAATAACAATGCACTTGTCTTTTGGAATCCATCAGATACATATATCTTAAATGCAACAATATTGTTTTTCATGGATGAGGAAGGCTAGTTAGGGTGCAGCAAATTTCTAAAGTTCTAAACACAGTATCAGCCAACACCCTGACAATAGTACCAGTAGCCTAACACAGTAAGCACTGCTTTCAAGGCACAACCCTGTTTCTGGTAACAATTAAAGGCACAGCTTTTATAACTCATTTGAAATGCACCAGAGCACGAAGCACACATCTGTTGAATGCATTGGCTGGTATGCAAGATTTTGTCTGACAATAGTCTTGAGCATAACTGTGCATTATACTTACTGCTATTTGTAATTATAATTCAAACAGACAGAGTGTCTGCCCCATACTATACGCTACGTTACTTGAATAGCAGAATAAAGCACAGTTTCCTATAGGCAACTACAACCAAGGATTAAACCGCAACAACTAAGCACTAAGCAAATATTTCAACACCACCACCTCCCTGCACCTCTACTCGACCAGCTTTCTAAGACTAGATTCTAAATTTCATCACAAAAGAACCATTTAAGCACTCGTCACTTTCCTGACGGATGACAGATACATCTGTTGAACGCATTGGCTGGTATGCAAAATTTTGTCTGACAATAGTCTTGAGCATAACTGTGCATTATACTCACTGCTATTTGTAATTATACTTGAAACAGACAGAGTGTCTGCCCCATACTTTACGCTACGTTTACTTGAATAGCAAAATAATGCACAGTTTCCTATAGGCAACTACAACCAAGGATTAAACCGCAACAACTCACTAAGCACCATTTCAACACCACCTCCCTGCACTCCTCTACTCACCAAGCTTTCTAAGACTAGATTCTAAATTTCATCACAAAAGAACCATTTAAGCACCTGTCACTTTCCTACACATACTGCAGGGCTTGACATGACCGACGGCACTGACGGAAAAACCCGTCGTGCCCTCATTGTTTGCCGAGGTGCCCTGAAAAATGCACCCAGGCGACGGCAAAAGTTGCCGTCACGCCCTTTTTGTTTTGCCGTCTGTGCCCCTACCAGCCTTCAGTGCTGTACATTTCGAGCAGTACACTAAGTTACACTATAGAGTAACCCAACAATCTGGGGGAGATTTGGATCATTCGCAGGTAAACTTGCTCTTCGACGATCTTTACACTTTCACACAGTAAGTCAGTGGGACTTCTCCAATGAGTTAACTGGATGTGACAGAACTACCACAGTAAAATCCCATTGACTTTGTACAGAGGTTGTTCACAAACTTCACAAAGCGTTCCCTCCATTCGTGACCGTACAGAGAAGCATGGAACTACAGACTTAGTTAGGATTCACTGTGCCATACACTAACAGTGATAGGATAGTTTTAAGGTTCGTGAACACAAAAACGTGAAGAAAAAACACTTAAGGTGCCAAAGAACCATGTTAACACCCTTATCATGCACCTCTTCTATTGTAACAGCTTTCCAAAAAGTGGGTTTCTTATAAGTCTCAACAAACAAGCACAACTTCCTTCCAATTTTACGGTATTGTATCAGTTTTCAAAGAGCACATTTTGACAAATCTTGACATCTTAGCACCATTTCCACAGCACCTCCCTGCAGTATGACTGCAGTTTTTCCATGCTTGATCTGAGTCTCAACATACACGCAACATTTTAGTAGCACCTCCCTGCAGTGCACCTTATGTTCTATATTTCAACATAACATTTTAACACCACTTCTCTGCACTTCTCCTACTACTGTACAGTTATTACCAAACAGCACATGATCTATAATTCCACCAAGAATTACATCACTATAAAGCTTAGCTGTAAACTTTGAAATCTGTTCATGTATAACCTCTTCTGTAAAGATTGAATAAGGTAATATTAGTTTGCTCAAGACATTTATCAGAGTTGAATAAACAACAACTGATCACCTTATCAACCACTGTACACGTTAGGACCTGGTCAGTAAACACTACTACGAGAGGTACTGCATGTGAACGAACACTAATCAGACTATTAGAGCTCCTACACAGTTAGGTTAAGGCTGAAACATTGCTGGGTTAGCTTTCAGCTGTATTTTAACCTTTTACAGTAGATGCAATACCCGATCAATCACTCCCATTTATAGCTTAAAAGATCTGTGAATATTAATAGAGCATGCAAAAAGTATACAGCAAGATTTTTATAGTAATATATGGTACATTCATTTGCGATATCAACTATAGGAATAGTAAAATTGTCACGTCAAACTTACTCAAAGTTTCTCCCTGTGGTAGCTGGATACAAGATGGACAGTTTGAGTTTCTTGTCGGGGCCTACGATGAAAACCTGGAAAAATGAGGATTACAACTCAGTGACAATGGACTTGTTTATCTCTCTTTTACAGTAAATTGTGATAAATTAAAGACCAACACGAAAGGTCACCAGGATAGCTCCCCCCCCCCCACCCCCACATATTGCAGACAGTCAAGTAATGGTCGCTGATGAATCATGTTCAAACTTCCACAAGTTGTTTATTGCCACTTCTCAATCTGTTCATCATCAATTAAACATATCGTCAGGTCTAATTAGATACGAATCAATGATAAAGAATAATTCCAGATGGTCACGACATTCAGCTACTTTTGATTGCTTTTGGGCGACTATTGCCATGGTGATAACGGAGGCAGTACTGCTGAACTCCTTAAACGAGATCATCACAATTATATATTGTAACAATAGTTATAGTATGCTGCTAATTGACTTCACTGGGGAAAACCCCTAAATATCACCGGTCTGGGCTTAAGAATTTTATAAGTGGTACTACCAACTCCTGCAAAATTATATCATTTTATTATTTATCAAAAAATGCTTATTCAAGCATATATAGAATGAAAGAGAGACAACTTGATATTGTTCCTGACAATGTTTCCTGTGAACGATTACTATTCATTTTTTACAGTTATTGGTTTATACTAGTATACATACAACAAAACACTAGTTAAATTCTGTATGGCATGGATTCTGTGGTAAAGAACCACAGAGTATTATCTGCACATGATTGAAAACAAAATTTGAGGGTGGTGGTGTTGGGGGGGGGGGAGGACATGGTTGAGGGAAGAGGAGGTATATTAAATGGTGCAAGGCTCAGAGGTAACTGAATAGTCACATCATTGTCCTACTTACTACCTAGATGTTATAACAATGGTCCCCTTGGTGCTTCCAATTTGTGGTTTGATAACACACAGCTAAGCTTAAACTCAAACACAACAACTACATATCCTGTAGAGGTGCTATAAACCAAGGCATGTAGAGTTCTGAACGGCAGATTCCTAGGGTGTGTGAAGGTCCTCTGAAGGGCAGATTCCTAGGGTGTGTGAAGGTCCTCTGAAGGGCAGATTCCTAGGGTGTGTGAAGGTCCTCTGAAGGGCAGATTCCTAGGATGTGTGAAGGTCCTCTGAAGGGCAGATTGGTATATATCAGTAGTACTGCAACTTCTTAACCCTTGTAATGTCTAGCACAGAGAGGACACACAGCCTACTGTATGTGTGTAAGCAAGCACAATAGATTACACACACCACACTGATAACAAGATTTATATATACTATACTAATATATATAGGTTGAACCAAACCAAAACCATTCTGTGAAAGGTTTGAAATCTACAACACCCTGATATCGCACTTTGCAGCGTGCATGAAACACTGTACCATTAACAACCTTGTCGAATAGCGAAAAACATCACAGTTTCTTTTATTGCTATTTTCCTTACATTCCACTTTTATTAATTGATCTTCATTCATTGAACTCTGTACCACCATTTGCATATAATTACTTGAATAAATACAATGAGAAAAAATAAATCAAACTTCATGTCTGAAAAAACTAACAAACTCATACTTACGCATCTGGCTGTAAGGGGAAGTCCGGCCTTATCTACCTCATCAGGGTCCAACATACCAAATTTGACAGCCAACTCACGTTTTTCATCGGCAATGATAGGGTAGGGAAATTCAGCCACTGAGGCAGTCGCTTTAATATCCTGTAAGAGAAATCAACAAACCAAACCGTAAACATTTTCTAATAATACCCTCAAACCTATTAATACGGTAATCCTTAAAGGCATTGAAGACTCGCCCCAAACCGCGTGCCACCCTGTGAAAATGTTAACTTTCCGTTGCTTGCAAGTGAAGTTTTTCTCTTGTCGCTACCAAATGCAGACAGTAATGAAACGTGATACCCTGTTATCTTTTATCTAGACCTGAGATGTCCATTGCTGCTATGTACACTGTGTTGTGAGTATTGACTAGTGTCTAATTACTGACGGTAGCAAGCTGTGTGTGTATTTTCTGGGATCGATGGTGGTGTCTAACACTTCTGTTACACCTCAGATTACCGGCATTAGATGTTTCTTTTTGCGCGAGTCTTCACACCCTTTAATATATATTTCATTATTTGACAATCTAATGAATGTTTCTCGTTCATACTTTGATCAAGATATCTTCTTTTTTTCCCCTTTTTTTTAAGCTTGACAATGTCAATTTACAATAATTAATATATTTGAAATGGAAAATTTGAAGCTGAGAGTATTAAAATTCAGGGGTATGGTTAATTATGCTCAAGCCAAAATGATTAACATTTAAGAATGCCAAACATTGCAAAATTGATTACTTTTTTCAAATTTTTTATTATTTTTTTTATTTGATTTATGTGATATAGAAACTTGTTACCCTTGATTCACTGACCATCAAAACATGTTATGCAGATAAGATAGCGATAACCCACGCAATGGAAAACATTTAATTTGCAGATGTTTATTAATATTTTATTATATTAAGTTTTGACTTGTCCAATTTGGTATGCATGTATGTGCAATTATAACATGTATAAAACTTGCTTCAAAACTGAACGACAACTAAACCAATCTTATTTCAAATGTCCTTCTTTTTAGGTACATGTGTTCAACATTCACTCTAGGCAAGTAAAAAAATGCGATGGAGGCATGTACTCTAACATATATGTTATTCAAAATTTGGAGTAAAAAAGACATAATTTTCATATTTCTTTTGCAAATTTCAAAGTTTGCAATTATTTCTGGTAGTTTCTCTTCATGTACTCCCATCTCATTGTACAATGACTTTTGTTAATTAATATTACTTTGTCACTATTTCAATTTTTGTACACTGAGGAAAAACAAAAAATGTAATGAAATGAAATGTCATGTAGAACCCACCGTAATCCATCCAAGATGGCTGTCAACGCTGTCACAGGACAGAGCGATCAGTTTGCAGTTTCTCTTTACAAACTCAGGTGCCAAGCCTGCAACCCTTCCAAGTTCTGTGGTGCAGACAGGGGTGAAGTCAGCAGGATGAGAGAAAAGAATGGCCCAGCTGAAAAAAAAAATGAAAAACTCCAGGATTACGAATGATGCCTACTCAATGATGCTTACAGAGTAAACAATGCCAGCTTTAAAATGTCAAGATACAGGCCGTTGATACAAATCTAACATACAGTATGGCTGTAAGGGAACAGGGGAGGGTGAGGGGAGGGTGTGGTGGGGGTGAGGGGAGGGTGAGGGGAGTGTGTGTTGGGGGTGGTGTGGGATCTGGGACTCTCGAGAGGGAAATGAGTGATGGATGGAGTTGCCAGTTTGTTTGTACAACTTTATTAGTTAAAATGTAACTTAGAAATATTACTATGTTTAAAGCTGTACAAGTATGTGGTGGTTTATAATTTTGCATTAACCTAATCACCGCCATGTTACATTATATTCACATATAATAGGATACTCCTCAATGATTATTCAGAGTGACAGATCTAGAACCACCTGTAGGGAGTAAAATATACACCATGTCCTATAGAAAGTACTCACTAGGAGCTCTCAATGACACTTTCGATACCGAGAAATGATCAATTAGGAATTGTGAAACTATATAGTGAGTAAGCGTACTCAAAGTGAGGAAAGGTTATGCACTGTGTGGCTCCAATACAGGATGAACTTACAAGGTCAGGTCAGCAATTGACAAAATAATTGACAAATAAAGCAACAAATATGACGAAAATAGCGAAAAGACAGATGAGGGAGTAACACAGTGAGTGTGCATGTCAAGTTGTCAACACAAAATAAAGCTTTGAATTTTGCATTAATACTGCATCACAGATACAATGTGAGAAAGTATTCCAATTTCCAGCGTAGAATAATTCTCTTTAAAATAAATTCCTCACAGTCACTACCAACTGGAAAATATATTTTACTACTCGCAACAGTGGTTACTGTACAGAGTTACATTAAAACAGTATGTGTACAGCAGTACCTACCCATATAAACATGTGACAATGGAACCTTTTAATTATACTCCACCATATTGTTATTCTGATTGAGCGTACATATATGGCACTGTAAAGGTTCTACATCACTCTCTTTACTTTAAGTACTCCTTGGTATATCATTCTGTTAATTTCACTGGAGTTTTCACTTGTTGCTTAACAACAAGAATATAAACCCTTTCTCATGTATAGGACAAATGACAGATTCCTATATAGTATGATAGACTTCAGTGACTCAAGTCATTCTATTCCAAAAGACAATTGCCTCAAACAAGCCCCCCACCCCCTACCCCCCCCCCCAACAACTTCTCCTCCTTCCCTCCTTCCCACCTTATACTTGTAGCGGGGATACTATTAGTGGTGAGTCAGTGACTTCACTCCAGTCAGGAAAATGGCTTGTTGAAACTTGAGTCGAATCACTCTACCATTAAAGGTCATCAGTTTTAACTCCAAAATACTCTAAAATATGCAGGTTAAGTAACAGTCACCCAATCTCAAATTTTCAACAAACGATTGACTGTACTGCCTCTACAAAAAGTGAATAAATCCACACTGAGAAATTTATTTGTCTATTGTCATACTCCTCAAAGGCTTGGAATAATTCCAAGGACCAGAGCCTCTAGGAAGACACTTTTGAAATCTTCTAGCAATTTTCAGCATGCTTGAATTTGTGACCAACACTCATGGCCTTTAATATGAAGCGACACCTTACAACTCTGCAAGACACAAGGATTTTGGAGAGCATCGACTCCAGATATATAAACTTCAATGAAATCACTTGATTCACTTCCATCAAGAAACCACTCTTGTTTAGGCTTAGCTGACACGACATAGCATTGCAACTATCTGCCGACCCAAGGACCACTGATTTGAATAGTAAGGCCAGAGACTGGTCATTGCAGTGGCGGAGCGTCCATACAGTCAGAGGGGGCAGATGCCCCCTCTGACGGACTCAAATGGACTGCTGGCGCCCTTTTCAGCTTTTTACTTATTCGCGATTATTGACTTTTTTATTGCGCTCTCAAATACCTATTGACATTTGTCACATTTTGTTGGTGTAAATTTCTGACAAAATGGCGATGACACCTATTTATTCTTCGTTTATCTGCAAATTAGCAAGGCCCGGAAAGGGTCATGTCCGGCGATCTAGGAAGTACAGTATCTTTACTCAAAAAATTTCTGTATGCTTCGCGCCAATTGCAACCTGTGGTGGCACTCCGCTTAGATAGTGTCTAAAGCGCCAGGGCTACATACCATTCTCGCCCC
>JAIPMN010000693.1:0-16443 GCA_020650975.1 Apostichopus californicus | reverse complement strand
GGGGGGGGGGGGGGTGGAGAAAATGGGTAGATTGGAAACAAATTCAGGCATAAGATGGCAATTATCCTTTCATTAAACAATTAAAGCAAGACATTACGATATGAGTCACCGAGATCATTGCAGGCATAAAACCTAACTTATTCCATCCTTCTTTTATAAACATTTTACTTTTTTTGTGTGAAGAGTCTGTAAGTCATCTTGTCACCAACATTTACTAGCAATAAAAGGTAATAACTGTTGTGCGTAAAAAGTAAAAAACAACGTTCACGTTACCAATTTACCATACCTACGAGCTTGCCCACAAATGTGACTAATTTTATCCCACATCTTGTGAACAACAACAAAATCAGAACTTCAACATTTTTGATTAAGTGGATTGATGAAATCAGTGTTTGTTTGGAAACAGGGACTAACCGTTATGGTTTATTTCTTGCTTACATCGTACCCTTAATTGGGATGCAAGTGTTTTAACCACTCTCCTGTTGGAGCAATTATGTGACACAATGATGTCAGTTAACATGTTGCGAGTGGTTACTTAAATTTAATACACTTACCATGTAGCATTGAAGTTACTTAATATCATGTAGCAAGTGGTGATTTGAAATGAAATCACTTTTCATGTTACAAGTGGTGTTTTAAATGAAGTTTTCTTTCATGTAGCAAAGTGTTCTGTTTCAATTAAGGCCTTGTGTTTGCCAGATAACATATAAAACTTGTATATTTATTTGTCATGTGGGTACTTGAAAGTGCAATAGTAAAAGAAAGTAGGCTTAAGAGACATGATAATATAATAACAGGAACTTTCTGTGGCCAAATTATAAATATGAACTATTTTTTGATGAGACTTGAACAATTAATATCTTGTAGTATTTTGTATGTAAGATTTTATGTGGCTGGACCATGTGACAGCATGGTTTACTATGATCATGTGTGTGGCTGGACCATGTGACAGCATGGTTTACTATGATCTTGTGTGTGGCTGGACCATGTGACAGCATGGTTTTATTGTGATCTGGCTTATGACTAGACCATGTGACACCATGGTTCCATTGGTCTTGCATTTGGCTGGACTATGAGACAACATGGTTTATTATGATCTTAGGGTGTGGCTGGACCATGTGACAGCATGGTTTATAATTAACTTGCATGTGGCTGGACCATGTGATGGCATGGTTTATTTGTGACAGCATATCTTGCATTAGCTTTGTACATATGTGTATAACTTACTTGGTGCTTACAGTAACATTCTTGCTGTGTTAACTTGAATAAGAAAAATTATTTGTTATTGTACAAGTACTTGGTAATATGGTTAAAGTGGGGGGCAATAACAAGTGACCGCTTTGGGCTAAGAGGTATGGAAGTTTTCTTTGTTTATAGTTAATATTTGAAGTTCTAGTAGGTCATACAGTAGTAGATCTCCTTGTCCTACATCTGTAAAGTTTTTTGCAATTTTACAACCTTTTTTCGACAAGAAATAACTGCCAATAGTTCACAGTGTTTTTCAACAAATATATTATCTTCACATCCTGTGAGGAAAATATAGTCAGTTTTTTATTCATGTTGTAACAGGAATATGAATGTTTTGTGGGTTGCCTGATTGGTGGGAATTCTTTGCTTGGAAACTCAAGCAGTCCAGACATGGTACCTTTAATATAACCACCACTGCGGAGTCACCCGATTCCAATGTTTTGTGAAAGTGAACAGATTAATTCTGGGAGTTTAAAGAGATATGCTAAAGATAAATAAGTATTACAATTTGCCACCACTTGTAATCTAGTTGGGTCTGTGTATTAATTGCTACATATTAACAACACCTTGCTTCATTTGTTTGATTCAATGAACACAGGATGGATTGTATGTAGATATTTCAAATAATTCCAGTCAAAAAAGGGTTAACTACATTTTCTTTGGTTGAAGAGTGGGACACTGCATCCTGGGGCATAGGGAAGTGGGTCTAAGGGGAGTCTTGTGAAATAGCTTCATTAATGTTAGTGATAGTAATTGAAATGTAACCCACATTACACAGTTTTCCCACCAAGCTGGTAAGGCTAATATGGTGCCATCCAATCATGCCAACCATTACATCTTGCTTCAGAAACATTCACTTGTTTGGTATAGGCATGCATACCATATGTGTAATGTATTAGTTAGAATATCATTAAAACAGTCAGGTGAAAGGAAATAGGGAGAAATATAGTTTGCTTGGAAGGGGGGGGGGGGGAGAGGACAATATGCTTTCTTAGCAAATATGGGACAATCCTGATTAATCAGAAATTATGGTAACTAACTAAACAATAGATTTATAGCTGATAGAAATTATAAGGCAAACATAAAATAATATGCAGTAAAATAAACAATTTGAAGTGTGTATGACCAAACCATAACAAGTTTGTAAGAAATCTTGCAAATAATTTTCTGGTTCGAGTCGTAGTCAAAGTTTGGCAAGGTTGTTCATAAAAGTAGATTGATGAAATGAATGGATTATAACATAGGAATGAAATTATAAAGCAAAATCAGCATATGGTGGGCATTGGCTGCTCAGGATTCAAAGCTGTTGCAACTGTTTCTTCAAAATGAAAAGTGATTTCAATACACAGGAGCACAATAATGGATACCATTGTGACACACAAATAAAATGCTAGGAAGGATGAAGGACACATATATTTTTTAAGCTTAAAAGAACCTTTTGTAGTTTTGGTATTTTTACTTGCCTTAATTTGACCAAAAAAAGTATCATCGTTGTGATCACAGAAGGACACATCACTGAATTTTGGAACCATCTAGTAATGAAAGCCCCTGCAATAGTAGAGAAATTACAAATGAGGCAATTTTTTATACCAGGAACATCTACATTTATTAGTTTACTTTTAAGACCAGGAAACAAGTACCATCAAATAATTTGAATCCTGAGAGGTCCAATCTACTTTGAACACACAAAACCATATGTATTAATCAATTGTTGATAGCCCTTTATTTTGTATACTTGGAAAAATTTCATTCTTCCATGTTTTTGTTAAACAGGAACAATTGCTCTGTACAAGGCCAGTAATAGCTGAGGTGGTTTGGGTTGGGGTTTGTGAGGGGTGGGGAGAAAGAAACTGCCTATTTGTGTTGAAGAATTCAAGATTATGCGTAATGATGTTTGCAGGTACATTGCCATCCATTATAAGTATTTAGTCTACAGTATTTCACACACCCAAAAACGTGACCTCAGAGAAAAAAGAAGATAAAAAAAGTATTGTTTGTTTATTACCTAACATTTATAATTGGGAATCAAATGTTGGACCATGCTTGACAGAAGTTCTGATTTTTATGATTGTAGAAGATCTCCACAAAGGTGTATAGTTTGTTCTGGTTGCAAACTCTCTATTTCAACAGTAAGCATTTTGGTAGATTTGAGATTGAACTAATGCAAAACTGAAGAGAGAAGAAATTGCATATCTTAATAGGCATCAAAGTTGTTTACAAAAGCTACAAGGTTTGCTCAAAAATACAAAACTGTCTGCTGGGATAGCCAGCTCATTTTCCATTTGTCTGTAGGAAAGTTTGTTTTTAATACTATATGCAAGTTTGGCGGTGTGTGTGTTGAGGCGAGGGGGGAATTCAGGGGGGTGGGAGGGGTCAGAACAATGTTGAGTGGTTTTGAAATGGTCACTGATGGCTGCTTCACACCCTGTAGGAATAATTGATGTGACGTTGTCAGAGGCCCTGTACTCTAGAAATAAAAGGAAGTTATCTTTTGTCCCAAATTTAAACCCACGAGTACTTATAAATTTTGTCCTATGTAGTATTAAGATACGTTATTTTTCATCACGAGTGTGATGCGAGTATTGCAGAAAATCAGAGGCCATTAGAAACCATACTTTTAAGCATATCAAACAATTTCATACCATCCTTCTGTTTGATGACCTCAAATTGAAGACTGCCCACCCCTTCAAAATATAACTTTCCAATCTGGTCCTCGGTCAAGTATCCAAGCATTGCCTGTAAAGAAATTTTATAGAATTGCTGAATATGACATCAGACCAAACACAACACTGTGAAAACATTTTACTCTGCTTTCAGTAAATAATTAGTATCGACTTTTTCCCTTTCATTCTTTTAGGTCTTCAAGACGAAAAACTTTTTTGATGCAAAGTATTCATTAATTGGCTAAGTAATGTTTGTGAAATTTGATTGTCAGAGAGGGCCACACTTTGGAAGATTTTAATAAATAATAAGAAACAGATCGGTCGCAGGTTTTAGATAATTAAAACATAAAAGGGAAAAGATCAGAATATTTGGGTTCACATTGAGCTTTCTGCAGCAGCAATGTCAAGCTGTCACATTCCTGCACTTTGGTTTTCTCAGAAAAAATTAAGATATTTTGTAAATATTACTCTTATTATATTTCTTATGATATGAGATGAAAAAGTGATAGAAGTTCCTGGACACTTTGAGAGAGAACTAAGCACAAGATATTTTTTGATCGTGTTGTCACAGAACAATAACTAAAATTGAATATAATTTTTCACTTTCTGTGTATATAGATATGTAAACTCAATTATTAAAGGGTCGAAATTTTGTTAAAAAGAAATTTGTCTTTTCTCTTGGTTTTTGTGTTGCATTCTTTCTTCTAATGATATTTAATGTGAGTTTGTGAACTAGAATATGAAAAACAGAATAGCTAGAGGGGTCTGAAAACTGTTTTCTGATGTTATTTGAGTTGGCACCTTTCTAAATCAGGCAAGTATATCATCTATTCTCCGATCCTGACAGAATTGAACAGTAATATTTAAGCACACACAATGTCATGTTTGACATGTAACCCTTCTTAAACTCTTCCATAAATTTGTACCAGAGAACCAATCAACAGTCTACACATATTTAATTTAACCAAAGCAACCCTAACCTTCATTTCACGACATGCTCGAATTAATCGACAACCAACCACAGTTTTCACTCAGTGTCACTAATACTTGCTGTAGTGCTCTAAAAATAATCCTTTACCACGGCAACTACTGCCGTTCCCTTTAATCTAGTAACCGTAGGTGCCCTCATCTCCTACATTAATATTCATAAACAAAACAAACAAAGTCAGGGCTCAAAAATTTGTCCAGCGATATTGTTACAGAAAAAAGGAATTAAAGGTTTTCTAACAATCTCATGAATCGCCTGTCACTTCTTTACCTGTTTTCTCCACTTTTAAAGAAACTGCCTCGTGCCCATTCAAACTTTTGAAAACTGCCTTTGGTGCCCATTGAAACTTTTGAAAACTGCTTTGGTGCCCATTGAAACTTTTGAAAATAGCCTCGGTGCCTATTTGAATGAGGCAAAATTTCTGTAGTGACCTGCCATTTAAATGAAAGTCTAAGACAAATTCTAACTTACACTAAAGAAATTGTTTTACCCTCTCAATCCTTGATTTGAGCCATGTTACAAACAACTTTAATTTATACCTAAATATCCAAGCTTCTGTGAATACAGTCAATATGATTATTAACCATAAGATTATAACATTTAGCAATGGATTAGTTGTGCAGGGATGGGAATAAAATACTAAGACGATTCATCGAAACTGCAAATGAAAACAAGGATTGTACACAATTATTGAGGTAGTAAATTTGTATTGAAAAGTTTATAAAACCACTTAATTAGTGTTTGCAACCTTTTTGGTCACGTAACTTCCTGTGTATAACATAGGCACACCAACCTCCCCCCCCTCCCCCCCCTCCCACACACACAATTTTCCCAGAACTATTGTAAAACATACACTGCAGCAAACATGATAGGCCTTTTGTCTTTTCATTTCTCATAAGTAGATTCCTGAGGTATTGTGTACATTTCATTTCTTTCAAAGACTGACGTCAAAAATAGTTTTACCAAAGAAAGATAAATGTATTTCAAAGTAACATCTGTAGTATATATATTGCACATACTAGTTGCAACTTCATTCAGAAGAAGTATGTATTGGTATTATCCCCCTTAAGTAGTCAAACTTAAATTTCTACAGATATAATATTTGCATATATTAAATGCTCATCTCATAAACACACTTAATTATTCTGTCAGAAAGAATGTTGAATACTACCTTTTCCATTTGAACTTGAAGGGCAAAAGAAAATAAATTGTTATATTTGATATCAAAATCTTATTACATATGAAAGGGTAACTTTCATAATTTTAATAATAACTTTCATCATTTTGTTCTTATGACTCCACAGAGGGCAGCGTTTAATCATAAAACCTACTCCACCAAGACAGTTTTATTACTATTCAGATGTATTAATTTCAGTATGTTCTGCAAAAATATTAGAGAAATCTTCATGAATAGCTTGATTAATGAACAAACACATAAGGTCTTACCCCCCCCCCCCGGACCCTTGCCCTTGAAATTGTTTCCTGCCTGCCAACCACCTACCATTACATGTCTACCCTTTTCCCAATCTACAAAATATCTTTTCTAAACAAATACTATCTTACATACGAATATAACTTGCCCTTCATGGAACATTGTGCCTCTCCCCACACCCTCCCCCCTGTGAGGTAGCTGGCCGGAGCTTTTCAAGCAATCCTGCTTTCTTTCTTCATTAATTTAATTAAATGTGAATAATAGAAGCACTCCCACATTTGCTACAATATTTATTTTTGACTGAAGAAGGAGTGAAGTTTGGTTTGGTTACTTGGATCAGACTTTGATTTCTTTGAAGAAGGAAACGCACCCCTCTGAGTCCCCTTCCTCTTTCCTGCTCTTGTATTATTATGTTCGCCCCTCCTCTCCGCAGCCAGGAGAGAGGATGAAGATGAGGAGACGCTGACGCCGTTCTCCTGCACCTGGATTGCCATTGCAACATGAAAATCTAAATGCTCTGGTAGTTCCCAAGCTGATATCTGATCTTGACACTGATCACAAGTCACATAATCTGTTTCATCGGACCGAGGTGGATTTTCCACGTCCCCTCCTAAATCTTTGGATTGAGGATTATCACTTATTTCAGCTTGTTCCAGTTCCTTCTCAACTTTGTTTCTTGAGTTGCTGACAAGGTTTAACTCTGATGAGTTTTGAAAAGCAGCTTGTTTAGTTCTAAAGAAGCTTTTCGATGATCCCGTGGGTTCATCTGCCATGTGTGTGGGTTCATCAAGTACAGTATCTTGTACTATTTCATCACCATAGTTATCGCAACCATTATCTCCATTCCAAACTTTCTCTTCACAAAGTCTTTCATCCTTAACACATTCATGCCCGTGATGGTTTTTCGGTTCCAGTTTCTCAAATTCAGACGTTTCAGAGGGCCTGTCTTCATTGTTGATGCATTTCTTGTTAATATTTGGTGATTTCATGAAGTACTGTGCCAGCTTGCCATTTGGTGTAGCACCATCTGTATGGTCCTGTTTACTTGTTGAACTTTGGTTTGAGGTCATATTTTGTTCTCCCTCTCTCTTCTTTCCTTCTGATTCTTTCTTTGTAAAGAAGTTTTCCAGTTGATGTTGTGACTTGGTTGGTTTCACACCGGCTGCACTCGATGTTTCCGCTTTAAGCCTCTCGTCGCCCTGGATGCTGAAGTAGTTATCCAGTGAGGTATTGTCTCCGCGATACTGTGGCACATCTGTAAACTTTGTAGTTGATAGACCAAGGTTTATAATAGGTGGGGTCCTGCAATAGAACAAAACACACAATGCAAAACAATAACAGTCAATAATTAATCCATCTGTAGATGGAACAATGCAGGCAACCATGAAAATAAGGTTATTTCATTTTGTTGTTTATAAATTATGCAACATTTAGTCCAGCTTGAGAGTTTGGTTTTGTTTTCCTACAAATATTATAAGTCTGGTTATGCCTAGGCCCACATCAAGGTTTCCCACATATGGCATCCACCAACACCTGAACTCCCCCGCCAACTCCTGAACTCCCCCCGCCCCCCCCCCAGTCTCCTCTTCTTCCACTCCACAGCATTAGGTCCATATTCAAACCCACTAAGGGACAAAGTCTCTTAGAATAATAATGATCATGAAGATGATCATAATCATGATGATGATGATGATGATGGTAATAATAATAATAATCAGCACAATATCAGTATAATCAGCAGGTATTTTAATGATGCTTAAGCGACTAAAAATGTGGGAGAAACCCGCCAGGGCTTATGGATTACAACTTATACGTCGGGTGGCTTCCAATTTAACATCTTAAACAAATTTGGAATCTTTCAAATTTAGAAAGTCATTTCAGATGGGAAAACCGTAGATTGCTCTTGGATGAAAAGCCCACCTTACTACGACCCGGCCGGGAATCCAACCCAGAACCTCCCCACTGCTAAGCCTCACTGATTTAAATGCCACCGCCTTTATCCACTTGGCAACAGCACCAGTATTATGATCTCATTAAAATTGCTACTGCACAGTTATACCGAGTAGCATCTTGCAAAGATTTGCTTAATACCTTTGGTTCGTGAATTGGAGCAGTGTGGCTTTTTTTCCCTGTTCTTTCCTTGTTTAAGAATTAATTTCTCTTGCAACAGCTCTATGCAATGACTGCTAGGGGGGGGGGGGAGGGGGTGCTTTCACCACATGCATTGTTTGAGAAAGGCTTTTAATTCTTAAAGTATACCAGTTGTCATCCAAGGTCATCCAACATCATCTCACATATATGCAAGACAGCTCTGATTGTTCAAGGAACACACACATAGAATATGGAAGCCATTTGTAAACATGTTTGCGGAGGTATGGTGCAGCATCATCTCACGCATAGGATCATAAGACGCCAATGTGTGGAATTCTATGACTTCACTGAATTATACTAAATCCTGACAGGTGTATCAGGAGTCCTTAAACACCCTCTGTACTGAGGTATTTTCAACCATAGAAGAGAACATGGACTATTTATTTCATTACGATCAACCTGTCTATTCAACTTGGAATACCGTTCTTATACATTACCATGCTGCTTGGTGACTTCCAGCACGGTTCAACCCTTGAATCAGAGACATGGCCGTTCTGGCGAGAGTATGAGTATCATAGGCATGAAGGGCACAGGAACGGCTCACAGATACAGGTGAATTACCTTGTTGGCGAACATATATGCACATTGACTTGGCCACTCTGTTATTCTAAAAACAAACCATAAATAATGTGAGGAGGATATGGGAGCAATATATTCTCAAAACAGAAATATTAGAAAATAATCTTTAAGATCAAACAAAGGCACAGCCGTTGGTAAAGATAATCTATCTATCAGTATCGTGTAACCATGCAGCATTATATTATAATATATTATATAATAATATATGATATTACTTATAACAATCATATTTATATCATTATAATATTAATTTTGAAGAAATTATGATTCGAAGTATAACATTAATAATAAGTAAATTAATGAAGCTAAAAGTATCATATTGTATGACATGAGTTACCTGGGAGCTGACTGGTGTCATTACATAACATTCCGCAACGGATTTAACCTCACATGTCGAAGTTACAAAATATGACTGAAATTTACTTCTAGCTTAAAGTAAATGTGAAAGTTAAGACCTCGAAGAATAGAAATAAAGAAAATTAATCACAGAAAGAAAGGAAAGTGAAAGAGAAATTGAAACTTACCAGAGTTTCCTCTTTTTGTAATCTTTCGGCTACTTCTTCTGACAGCTGACTGAGCCAGAACCTGACCTATAAAACAGAAAGTCTAACTGTGAGGTCAAATTATACTAGGTTTTTAGTATCCGATGTATACACAGTATGGTAACGAATGTGTATTGGCAGGTGATTGCATACATACACACACAACAGTAACTAGATGCATTCTGATATCAAGTATGTTTATTCACTGTGAGGTCAGATGTATAAACTTATACGAACTTATCCGATATAGACACAGTGTGGAAATATGTGAGTCTTTACACACACACACCCAGGTGTGTGTTACATTCAGAGGACGTGGTGATTCTTTAGAAATCACATCCGAGGCCTTGAATTCTTTTGTTCAAGTCCTCGGTCAGAATACAAAACAAGTGCGCACACACACACACACACACACACACTACAGTAGCCTCAGAGCATTCTGATACTGAATATGATGTTAACATATAGGTGACTGGAGGAGAATAATAAGAAATACACTCCAAAATAACTAGATACATGTTGATATCAAGTATGCTTATTAAGACATATCAGCAAGTGTATTCACATCATCTTTGATACCTTCCAACAGCAAGTATGTTTATAAGTATGACAGCATTTTAACCTATATGAGTTCTGACAAAAAATAAACACATACAGATGACACTTGCATATTGAACGGTCGAGCAAAAGTAGGAAAATGGCAATGTAGGAGTTAGAGAGGATTCTTTGCTCAGTGGTTTGCACGAGGGGGATGAAAATGCATTACACTTTTTCCTCATCCCCTTTTGTAGGGGACTTATGCCTTTTCCAATAATCAGTGGCAGTAATTGTAAAATTAGATCAAATGTACAAATCTACATAATGTACATCATCTCAGGAAATGAAGGAAAAGGGATTTCATTTGTCACTCCAAGATGCCCTTGTTTACCATCTTAGTCCGTTAAGTATCTGCTTAGAGATATATTCACCCAAATATGAGATGAATACATAACTGAATAGCAACAAGACCAATCATATCCTATTAAATTAATATCTTATCCTATTAAATTAATATTGCTCTTCATACCTTCTCAACTTTATCCAGACAACTTCTGCCCAAGAAGTTCTTGCTGCATCCCACAGACTTGGGGAGTTGACGAGGTCTGACTGGTTCACTTTCAAAACCTCTGCATATGTTGTACAACCAAACACTGATGATACAAAACAAATACTGATGATGAAACCAAACTAATGATGATATCATACATGGATGATAAAATCCAAATACTGATGGTTAAACCGCACACTGATGAAAAAACAAACACTGAAGATAAAAACCAAATACTGATCATGAAACCAAACTAATGATGATATCATACATGGATGATAAAATCCAAATACTGATGGTTAAACCGCACACTGATGAAAAAACCAAACACTGAAGATAAAAACCAAATACTGATCATGAAACCAAACTAATGATGATAACACACACTGGTGGTAAACACCAAATACTGATGGTAAAACCAAACACTGATGATAAATCCAGACACTGTTGATGAAACCAAACACTGATGATGTAATCAAGCACTGACGATAAAAACCAAATACTGATGGTAAAACCAAACACTGAAGATAAAAACCAAACAATGATGATGAAACCAAATATTGATGATGAAACCTGATGAGATATCTCATATCCATTTAAGTCGACACTAAATATATCAATTATTTTATTGTATAAGTGTCACAACAGCTGCATAACATGAAGAATAAGGTCACTTTACTTCTGTCTGATAACTGAAAATTTAGATTTTGTAATAGCCTAACATAAAGTCTATACAATGTCCACTGCAGATTATGCTAGGCATAATTTAATTGCATATAATATTCAATGGTGGAGTTGTTATTGTCATGAAGTGATCAGGCTTAAATCAGGCTTTTTCCCAAAAACCTGGCTTGGATGCTACTGTCTTTCAAAATGTTCTTACCCTGATTTTGGTCCAACTTGTGCCTGTAGTTCAGCTTCAGAGTATGGCAGGAGGTCTCCCACATTGACAGCATTCAGACCCTCAGCAACAGAGGCTCCGAGTTTACCTCCAAGACCACGACTAGTAAAAGGAGAGTCCAAAATTAGTTCAAAATCTGCTCAGATTCTAACAACGTATTTGAAAAAATAGTTACCAATTACTAAGTCTTAAATCATCCCAGTGACATATTATAGAGCCAGCCAACAAGGTCTTCGGGGTGGAGAGGGTATGGAGAGGGTATGGATGGAGAGGGTGGAGGAGGTATAACAGTCCCCCTCTTCATCTCCTTTTCTGAGAAATGAAAATCTCAGATATTTGGCAGATTGTTTCTTCACTTGCACATCAAGTTTCTACAATATTATATCAAAGAGGCTAAGAGATCCAAGAGGGTAGACTACAAGCCAGTGACTGTATGAGCTAAACATTTCATGTGTAGGATAGCGACTATGCAAAAATGAATGATACACTTTATCCATGGGACAGTATATGCCTATTGCATGTAGATGGGAATAGCAAAAGTGGTAACATCTGTGGCAAAACATACAGTAGCTAGTCATAAAAATGTGATTGTAGGAACATGTCAGAACTGCAAGAGATGATTAAGGCTAAATTAGGAAAGTTATCATTTTGGTATGTGTATACAATGGAATTCAGAACGTGGCTTAACGCCACAATGTATCCAAGGGACTTACACTTTAACAATAGGTAGATCCCTAAACAGGACATTAACCAAGTCGTGAGGAAGGACAGACTGTTTCCTTGGTTTGTTGAGACCGCACACGAGCTTGGACAACATCTGCAGATTATGACAGAGATGGAATACATTACTGTTAAGTTCCTGCATACTCATCGTAAAAGACTACTAAACAGGTTGAGGTTGAGTAACACTGAACTGAGGGTTTTCAGAGTGGCATATTTTACAATCCAATTTGTATTTAGTTTCTGCAGCTCATTTTCAGTGTCACTGCTAACTGTACCTGATCTTGTTGAACATCCCACCGATTCAATATTCCCATAGCAACACTATCATTTTTCCTGATCCCAACAGGGAGCAGTTAGCTGTTAATGAAACCTGACTCCTTTATGTAAAGTAGGCTAGACTTAGAAACATCTCCTATGCAAAGTGTGGTAGCTGGTCTTAGCTTGATGTTGGCACTTGTACTAAAAGGTAACATATACTGTCATGTGGTATTCTAAATCTATTGTGACACTATGGTAAATAGCCAACAAACCACTTTGTGCTCATGTTACTTGCCTGGTGGAAGATGTTATGTTGTACGTGAATGGAAAAAAAAAATAAAAAACCTACTTTCATTAGGACAGTATCATTGAAATTTCCAAGCACTTGGAATCATGTTTACATTAGTTATCAGAACAAGAATAAAGTAATTAGTAAAAAGTAAAAACAATGTAAATTCATTGAGAAATGATGTCATGAGATTATGGTCACTGAAGTGAGAGAGAAACATTAATTTTTTTTATTCATGCATTTAGTAAACCCAGCCACATACTGCCCGACTGTAGAAGACACAACTCAACTTGACCTAGTATTCCATAGTTGTCAAGATCCATAGTTGTACCACTGATCCCCACACTATATATGACTCATGACAGCATGCTGAATGACATATATGACCGGTGCTCGTTGGGTCATATGCAAATTTTCTTCCCTGTTGTTGATAACATTTGCGTAATCCTAGGCACAGGCAATCCATCTGATAATCCATGATTCAGTCTGACAGTATGCTGCTGGTTTTAAACCTCTAGTCCTTCCAATATAACGGAATCAAGATCATGTATCGAGCAGACGAACCTTATTATGTGCGATGCCAGCTGAACAGTTGAACTTGGTTTGCTGCAGCACTGCTGCCCTCATTTCTTCTGTAATGACCGCTCCCACCGCTAAACGTTTGTCTTCAATTTTGCTCAAGCTGCCAAGCCACTGATGCAGTTGATCCGTCCTGATATCTGTGAATATTTAATTTGCTGATATGAGAGACAATTTAAAGTCTGATGATTTGGGAATAACCTCTATGGAGTTTACCTATGGCGAGACATATCATTTGCCTCTTATTATGTTTACACCTGGCTGCTACTGTCAACGTATTGGAAATAGAACTCTGTATAGAAACAGCTGCAAAAAGCACCACAGAATTTCAACTGAAAGAAGTTTCAAAACTAGTGATTCAAAGAACCTTTGGATATAAAGGTTTTCAGATACAGTCTACCATCTCACTGACTGCAAATACTGCCACTATCTCTTTCAAAAGAGTCACCAATAGTCAAACATTGCTCAGAGTAAGTGAATAACTGAGAACCACCATTAAATAACATTTGGCATCCAGACATTAGAGTAAGGGACAGACAGATAGAGATGAAGACATACAGACAAGAAAGGCAAAATGACTGAGGCAGAAATAGCAAGCAAGAGGGAGACAGACATTAGAGAAACTATAGCAAAGAAAGGTAAATAATGAAACAGCCTCTACAGAGAAACCAAGACCTACATAACATCCATGTTTCCTCACAATTAGATATTAAAGATGATTCCTGTGTATTAGTGTTCACGTTGATGTTATGATCTTAAAGATATGAATTCACCGTCGGCAGAGAGAAGCAGCATGCTAACCAAAGTAACCTTGATTTAATCAAGGAGTAAAATAAATACAGAGCAATCAGCACTCTCAATTTGGCATCCTCTATTATTGCAAGTTTGATGTATTTTACATTACCTTCCTTTGACTTTGGAGGCCTTTCATTTCCTTCACATTCTTCTTCTCTTTCATCATCTTGAGCAGATTTTACATCTTCCCATCCTGCTACATGAGTACATGGTAACATCTCCAGCGAGATGGGATGCTCTCCCATCTGTGAGAGGCGAGCCTCAACTTCATCTGTCAGGTCAATGAAAGCCTCATCGATGCTGGCACGTTCAACCTTCTTGCTAAACTGCATCAGAACGTTGATGACTTCTGCTCCAGCCTCCCTGTATCTGATTGGACCATTCAAAGAGTTAAGCACATCGGTGTAAACACTTCCACATCATAAGCAACTTTAGGGTGAATGTTGTCCAAGAATACAAAGATTGTTTCTTGGATGTTCATTAAGGACAAAATGTACACCAAATTTGAGAGATTTGGCATAGAGTGCCAACTTATCCCTTCCACACCCCTCCCCCTCTTTGCCCCTTTGCACACACACATAAACTGCCCTTCTGCCTACCACACACACCAATTGCTTCAAGTCTGTGATTGTGTCAGAATAACTAAATACACTCTTGAAACCAGATCAGCTCTCTTTTCTAACTATATACAGTGTTTGCAATATGTAGTCTAGTTGCTGTTTAAAATTAATTTACACAAGTCATAATATCTGTATAATTTGGTATTAACACACTCACAACGAAAAGATGCTATTTAGATTGCTTACTTTGTGAGATCTGCTTTGTCCCTCTGAACAGGGACACGGACCAGTTCGATTTCTGGACAGAGCTTCTGTGCCTCGTCTCCCATCATGCCTCGTTTTACTCCACGGTCTCTGGCCTCATAACTGACTGCTATAGTTCTGTCGATAAACCATGCATACTTCACATTCAATATTTCAAATAGACCAAGTCTGATATAAAGCTTGGGAAAGTTTCACTATAGTAAAGCTTACTTTCCGAGAAAAGTTAACTTCATTGATGCAGATATGTATTATTACTAATTCCAATGTCATCTCAATTACATAGTTCAGTTTTATCTTCTCTTGCCTCTAATGTATTTGTCCATTTGTTTCATTTGTCCATATTTATATACATATGTTTTTAATTTACTCTTTCAAAGTCACCAGCAGTATAAAATACTTAGATGCTTTTCTAGTGTCCTTAATTCTTTGTTTGACATGTTTATGACATACTTTCTGTACAAATTGCATGTATGAGCAATAATATTCAACTTGAACATATATCTTGCCAACAATTTCTACAGAGCTCTCATCTCTATCATGACAGAAATATGCACAGAAGGATACAGTACCTTGCAAAGGAAGATATTCTTCCCAGACGAACCCACAAGCTTTCCTTACAGGACAATTGATTAGACAGATACATTGCGAAGCTGGCAGATAGGGTGAAATGAATATTGAGAAGACCTCTTTTATTGGAGGGGGGGGGGGGAGAAATTTTATTAGACCCTGATTTACTTAAAGGCAATGAAGACTCGCCCCAAACCGTGGGCGGCCATCTGAAAAGTTAACTTTCTGTTGCTTGCAAGTGCATTTTGTTCGTGTCGCTACAAAATGCAGACAGTAATGAAACGCGATACCTTAATTGTTATCTTTAGCTTGACCTGAGATGTCCATCGCTGTATCGTTTGTATACTGTGTTGTGGGTATATCGACCGCAGCTGTATGTACTGACTGTACACTAGTGTCTAATTACCGACGGTAGCAAGCTGTTTGTGTATTTTCTGGGATCGATGTTGGTGTTAACACTTCTGTTACACCTCATTCGAAAACTAGGTCAAATTACCGGCATTAGACGTTTCTTTTTGCGTGAGTCTTCACACCTTTTAAGCCTACTTACCCTCCACCTTTGTAGGTTTTGTACTGAACAACAGCACATGGCTTCCCTTTCAATTCTGGTTTGTCTCGCTGTTCTACTTGAACATAGAAACAATCCATATCAATGAGCACAACCACTCTATCCAAGCTCATGGTTAACAAAAACTGGAGAAAAAAAGAAAACATATTGAGTTTCAACTTCCAAAACAATCACATGCAGGCTGCAGACTTTATACATATACTATGATTAGAATCTAAAAGTATAAGAACAGTTATTCAGGGATGAATT
>JAIPMN010000692.1:20313-31837 GCA_020650975.1 Apostichopus californicus | reverse complement strand
GCTGTTTTGTTGAATGATCAATTTGTCATTTCACAAAACCACGATGATAATAATAATAATAATCATCATCATGATAACAATAATAATAACCATAATAACAATAATAATAATAACCATAATAATAATCTACGTCATGACAGAAGCATTGGTTCAGACCTACTATACTAATTTGGTATATCGTATATGAGACAACATATATATTTTTATGTATCTTATTCAAGATCATAGGCCACAGAAGCAGTTTCATGGTCATGGCAAATATTTCGCTCCTACAACGATAAGTAACAATGTGAACGACATGTCATCGCGGGTCAAATGAACGTTGCCTGCGTATGTGGTCTTTATTCACTCATGCCATGTACGTCGTCGATCATATCGTACTGGCAACAAGCGGGCGCGAATGCTAGCTTTGCAGAACACATTCCGAAACCGCATGCTACAAAGTTACACATACTTAGCGCATACACATGTTTCATGCAATTGTAAATAACTCAAAGAGATATTTGTACACAAAGTAAACAAAGATAGATTAAAAAAAGTAGAAGAATAAAAAAAAAATGAAAACAGGGTCGTACTGGGTATCATAGGTTTGGTTCAAAGCCAATGGCATTGACAACCATACATAGTCATGATCACGTGTAGAGACGTTAAAAATTCGGGTGCCTCGTGCCAACGTTTCATCTTCTTGTTTTATTAATAACATATTTCCACGTTAATTTTACCCAATACGGTAAGTAATCATTGGGATGATCCGCCCCCTCCCTTAACTTCTATACCTTTGTTTATATTCCCCTCGCAATAGAGTGTATAGCACATGCCACTTGAGGGTACTACTGATTTAAGAAAAAGGTTGATTGAAATCTTGGATACACCATGCAGTCACGTCATCACGTCAGCTGTTTGGGGCCAGTGACGTATGACGTCACAAACTAAGACACAGATTTGCCCGTAGATATGAAGTTTTGCCAAGATTCATTTTTGGAAAGGAAATCGATTCTATTTGGTTTCAAATTCTTGGCTCTTTTCCATTGTCAACAAAATCAATAGATCATGATCTTTAATTGTCTATATACTTGATTTAACGAAAAGGCCCTATATGCATTTGATTTCCCAAAAAACAAAACATATTTAGTAAATTTAGCTAAGCATTGGTAACATAACACTTTGAAGGCTGCACAAAAACAAAAAAAATTGTAGAAAAATATAGTGAAAATGTTTGGGTTGTGTTTTTTTTTTTTTTTTTTTGTCTAAGTTGTTTTAGTTTCCTTTTGTCCGTTCAGGACTTATAGGATACTAAGCCTTCCAGTAATTACAATTCGTAACTTTATATTTTACCAAAGAAGAACATTGATTATGTATTCCAATGTGAGAAATTTTCACCAAATAATTGAAACTGTCAATTCTGTCACGATATCACGATTTTTTAATATTAATTTTAATTAGACCAACAAAACTGTAAAACAGGAAAAGCATTTCAGTTTTATTTTGAGTTTTTCTCAGTAAGTTTCGTAAAATTATTATACGAAACACAAAAGTTGTTTATAAAGCGAAGACAATTTGATTATGTATATGTAAGCAACTTTCCATGTATTATACCTCCTGAAATAAGCGTTAAATTCCCCAAATCGTAAAAATCATAAATTGTTACAATTAATAGTACACAGCGTTAGCAACGATAAACTTCCAAAACAAAACTTAATCTTTGATGCGTCGTCAAATTATTTGTACTAAACGTATCATCAAATCAGATAGGACGACCCAGGAGTTCGATTTATGTTCCTGTTAGGCAACTATCTTTCGTTAGTACTCGTATTTTTCCCATCTCTCGTGGCTGTTTGGCGGACAAGAGTAAGCTCTTTCCCACGCCTCGTTTCACCAAATGGTAATTTACCACACGAATTACACAGACTTGTGGTTTTCGCGCGAAAAGTTGGTCAAAACATTGAAGAAGTCCTTTGTTACTACTTTTTTGGCAAGAAGACAAAAGGGCTTTGTATTAACTGTTATAGATGATTCTATTGTTGTGGGCGTTTTTGGAATGTTGGCTATGGACTTGAACAAAATTATTATTATAATATTTTGTACCGTTTTGTGTTGTTGACCGCTTTGTGTTGGTTTTTCTTAGTTACTGCTGGAAAAAAATGACGAAAATTTGTATGAATGCTAAAATCGAATCTGACTACCAATGACCTATACTGAACCCTTATCAAGTCGTCAATTGAAATTGTTTCTCAAAATTTCATAAATAACCTAAAAAAAGACAGAAAGACAGAATAAAATTAACTCGATAAAATTATTGTTTTAGCTATATATCGTTAAAACGTGTTACTGTTATCGTAACATAGTATAGTGTGCATGAACCTATGTGTTTGAACTTTGTTCTGTAAAGCAGGTTGTTCTTCCACTTACTAATGGGAAAGACGTTTCTTCCAACTGCTAATAAGGAAGACGTAAACGTCACCTGCCCCTCCCCCCCTGATGTGCTAGAAACGTCAAAGGTGGTCACTAGGGTATTAAAGATATTTCATGGTATGTATCGTTGAATTTGAAGTTGTGATTATGTACTCAAAAGGATGCGGTATACCTAATTTAACAACGTCCGATCTGTTACTACAAGAACTGTGAGATTATGGGCAGAGACGTTTGACATTTCCAAAATGAACAATTACATAATTATAATAAATTTTATACTGTAAAAACACACAATATAGCGGTAGCTAACAGTGGTTTATCATCCTTAAAGGTCATCGGGTATCGGTCCCAGATTTCAACTTACTAAAAATTCCAAATAATATTTAAAAGCGCTTACTAATAATTATATTGTCTTATATAGCGCAGAATCCAACAACAGCTGCTCGATGCGCGCTTCATGTTCCTGGAAGGTCTGATACTTCTTCTTCAGTTCATTTCGCAGCCATTGAATGTCTCACTGTGGGAAACTAGTATACTCTTATATTTCTGCAGTGAAACAATCAGCATAGGTGACCATTATCCGGAGTCTTTAGCATATCTGGGGACAAAACTGATTATCATTAAAAGCTCGTCAACAGGGTCGGACAAGTGGTCAGTCGTTAAGCAAAGGGGGAGGCGTTCGCAAATATATGAATTATAACGGTCGACATGGGTGACTTGTTAGCGGCTTTATGTTGGGTGGGGATTCAGCGAGACTGATGTTAATCACCGCCCCTGCAACCTCCCCCTCCCCCACCCGTCGAACCCCCCCCCCCTCCCCCTTAGACCAATGACAAACGAACTAAAAGTTTAAGTAAAGACATTCTTTATAATTTCAAATGTTTATTCTTTTCCTTGCTTTTCAAGTTTTTCACCGTGATCCGGTTATAAAAGGGCAATAAAAATAGTTCTTTTCTTATATACATACTATGTACAAAACTATGTTACAATGAATACAAAGACTGAACATTCAGTCAAAACTTTAAAATACTTTAAAAAGGAGAAACAAAACATTAAGAAGTTACGGAAGAATTCTAGGAATGGCAGGAAAGGATAAGTGAGTACTGAAAGATCATTTAAGAATTAATTCTACAACTACGAAATCTTGAAGGCACATTTTGGTCACAAACCGCCGTAGAAATTTGGCACCAAAGAAAGGTTCCAAATTTCCAGCTTGAAGAAACAGAACTTCGAGCTTTTAAAGAAAAACAAAATTTTAACGTAAGTATAGTAAAGAATAGTAGTGCATACCCTCGAAATGTTGGACAGCCAATTCTTGCAGTAATAACTGCAAAATACTACAAAACTAACAGCCTGACTGAATTGGCTAGTGAGATAAAAAAAAAGTGCGACCTAACTTGGATGATGATTCTTGATTCGTTCGTTGCGTCGTATGCATAAAGCAATCTCCAACCAATTAGCACTTTAGAAATGTTTTAATATTTTTGCATAGATGTAAGTGATCATTTGATTGGTTGTTACAAGATGAAACAAAAGAGAGGAAACTTTAGCATAACAAGATTAAGGAAAAGTACAAGACTACATAGAACTGGGCTAGATCTTAAAAATGATTTACCAATATTGAATTTTTTTTTTAATTCACATGGTAGTTTTTCTGAGATACTAGATTTCGGTCTTTGCAAGAAAACACTCCCAAGACGACGTTTCTGTTACAAATTGAAAGTGAATATTTTCCATACACTTTGTGATACAACACTTGGTAAAGTTTACAAGAACACCGATTAAAAAGGGTATTTAAGGCCTAGTTCACTCGTCGTGAGCAACATTTCATTATTCAAAACCCTTAGAAGTCATTATGTATGAAAGGATTCGGTTGTTACTTAAGAAACCAAGAAATATGAGAAAACACATAAAAGTAACAGTAAAATTTTGAAGAAAGTGGAAGCTACATGGAATGGCACTTTTTTAAGAATTGAGACGACACAATTATAATCTTTTGAGCTTCTGAACTTGTTTCAAGTATTCTATTACCACGGCCTCCAACATGATTGGTCATCTTCCATGGCAACGACCTCTTGTGCACATTTGACCTTGCCGACCTTCAGTGGAAAAGTGGCGTGGCTTTGATGATGGTGTGAGGTCTGAATTGGTGATCTGAGAGTCACAAAGGATTGTATCGGAAGATTCATCGAGTTCGTGGATGGAGATAAAGAGGTTGGACTCATCTTTGGGACCTCGCTGATAGGAAGGACATTTCTGGATGGAATATTGGCAGTTGTTGTAGCCGTCATGCAACCACTGATGCTTTGGTATGTGATACTGGATGGTAGCTGGGCAATCGATGCCGTCGCCGTGCCGACAGGACTTGATAAGTTTTGTGACGCAGTTGGGGCTGCAGCTGCTGATGAGGGGGACAGCACTGGTGCATGCTGGGAATACACCGGAATGAAGTGGCTTGGCACTTGGCCATTTGGAAATGCTTGAGGCGGAATGACTAGAGCGATCTCGCCACCAGAAATACCCGTAGGGATGCCTACTTGGATGCCAGAGACGAACCTGGCCACACCCTGTGGTGACTGCTGAGGTGCAGTTACAACTGTAGCTTCGTTCTTCACGTGCACAGGTGTCGTACTCGACACTGCAATTGCTGTTGTCTGTGGTTGTGCAGTCACAGTGATGGGTAGAGTCTGGACGGTGGTGCTGCCGTTCCCTGTGTGTGGTGCAACTTGTATCTGCAACGGTTGTGGAATGTGTGCAGTGATGGCCGCTGGTGCCACGGCAGGACTGGGTGTGTGGACGACCGAGTGTCCATTGGTGAGCGTCTGGGTCGGCTGCTGTTGTGGTTGTTTCTGGCCCGGTACGGTACACGTCTGAGCCAGGTGGTTTAGGAGCTGTACCCTTAGATCCACCAGTTTGGAATCAAGAGGTGATAGGAACCTGGACACTTCGCCGATGCATTCTGAGTAACCCATTCTGTATCTGGTTGCATTGACCTCTCCAGAGTCCAGAGAAGCTGTAAGAACAAGATAGGAAAAAAAATTTGAAATCCATAACCAGAATCGAGACAGCAAATAATATGAGGCAAACAAAATTAAATGACAAACACATGAATGAGAAAATAACCATGCTGATGAATTATTTAAGTAAGGTGATATAAAGTAACTCCGATTTGGTAAGGCATTGTTCAACCATCTCCTATAAACAAGACTCCGCTAGAAATGAGAGAAGACGACGTTGAAGAAACTTTGAAACTGCTTCATTGCACGTATCGTGTTTTCTTCCGAATTCCCATGCACTTTAACTGACATAACCCATCAAACAGATTTACCATCCATCGTATCAACAACAACCTCCTTTCCTTTCGATCTCTTTTGATGGACAACTCCATAAAGAGAGTACAAAATCGTTCAACCCATCTCCAGGTATTTCAAAGATGCACCCAGGAGAAACAAAGCACGAAACCTCAGTTCTGGCGCCAATTCAAATGACTTACCGACAATGTGATGCCTCTGTAAGTTCTTCAGGTATTTCACTGTCATTTCGAGAATATCTGCCTTTTCCAACTTCGAGTGGCGGGAAGTCTATAAAAGAACAAAGAATAATCAACATTTAGTATTACAATCACCTTTACACGTTCAGTTATCGAAAAATCAGACGAAATATCATGGAGGTTTTTAGGTGGGGTCAATTCCTAAAACAAGCCCAGAGGGGCTAGAAACTTTCTTTGCATTATCTCTCTCTTCTCCCCGCTTGGTTGTTTAAGTTACACCACGACTAAACATCAATCGATTTGGGATCCACCAATGCAGCCCCCCAAACAAACAAGGCTCCATATCTCGGGATTTAGTCTCGAGCAAAAACCAATCTTAAATTTACCGCCAGACGGTAAGGCTATTCATCGGCCGCTTGTTGATTGGAGTTTACACACTAGGTGTCTTTATACACTGGGTCATTTTACGACTGACCACATCGTATCGACCGATCGCATTCTCTCCCATCTAAGTAAAGCCTTTGCTCTCAAAATCGGATTAGCAGCAGCAGCAGAGCTGAGACACAGATGGATGAGCACAAATAAGCGATGGCAAATAAGAGATTGCGTGTGGCCAGCGAAAATTGGGCGCGAAATTTCAGATTTTTTTAACCGATCACCCTCCCATTTCAAGTGTCGGTTGGCCACATTGAAGAGAACAAAGAGAAACTAGGGTAGGATACGTTACAGGTTCTGATAAACAGGTGAACCAATTGCTCGGGTTTTGGTTAACAGGTGAATTGCAAATATAAATTTAACACAAAATCCAAAAGCTGTCAACCTTCCTCCCCCTTCAATTACGATAAGTTGAGATGATTTTAAGCATCATTTTTCCAACACAATAATTAAGCAAGGGGGTGATATTGCATTAAGATGTTCGCACCGTTTACTTTTGTTTCGCAACAGTGAAATGTAACTGGGTCGCCTTACTTGTTGACAAAAAAAGTCAGGGTCTAAACAAAACCCCTAAACGAGGACTGATCTTCGAATTGTAAATAAATCAATAAGCCAACTTAGTTTCAATTTTGTCAAAACTATCGTTGGCCAAAATGAAAACAATTGTATATACACAGTAAAGGCCTACTACTGCTTCATTTCTACCCCTTGGCGACCATCCAAAACCAAGGAGATTGTTATCACAGAACAAAGCTTAGCCCTACTTGCTCCCCAAAGATATGCATATTAATATTTCAAATTTGAAACCATTCCGACAGAGATGTGACACGCGGGCGGGTGGATCGCGACGCGTGTGGTAACCGTTGTTGTTAGCCCTAGTAACGAACTGCTTGTATACCTAAATGAATGTTTCGATCAGACAAAAACATAGCTGCAGATTTCTCACGGGTTTAGAGTTTCATGTTTGGCAATGGGGTTCGTTGAGTGATTGAGAACGAACGTGCGATTTTACCTCAATTTAAAGTGAGGACTGTTTTCATTGGCCAAAAAACAGATTACAATTTTTCACAAATTTTAAAGTCAGTGGATAAAAGTTATTGCAGGCGTGCGCGCGCCACTAAAAATTTATGAGTTAAGAATGCAATCAGGTTTTCGGATCTTAACTTTAGTCTTGAGTGGCAGGCGTCCCAGTGTGTATTTAAACACGACTAGAGGAATGGGCAAAGGGAGAAACTTTATTCTCTTTATGTTCATGGCGGGATTTTTGGCGGCTAATTTGAGACACTGAAGATATACGTTGATGAGAGTTCAGGTAGAATTGCGTGCGGCGGGTAAGGGATGTGAAAAAGAGAGAGGGCAGGGCATGGGTGGAAACAGTAAGGTAGAAATCATTGTACCATTTTAAATTAATTATGAACACCTTACATGCTATAAGAAAGTATGACTATATGAATGTCCAAAAACACATAAAACCTAATAAATCTGAAGTTAGTGTAACGGACTTTAGAAACAAATTTTCCAATTGAAGTGACGAAAAGATGATTCCATTTATGATTAGCGATATACACGATTTCATATTTCATGGTATGAACTGTACTTACATCTTTGTTTGTGGCTTCCAAAATCAGTGTCTTTAACTGAGTGAGGCTATCGTTGATTCGAGCTCTCCTCCGCTTTTCCATTAGCGGTTTCGAGGACTAAAGGAATAAAAGAAAAATGAAAAAGTTGTTAATTACAATATCGTTACTCTCTCCTGGTAGAATGTAACTTTCAATTCGCGATTAAAACCACTCCATCCTTTTGTAAACCCCCCCCCCCCCCTTCCTCGCTCGACTGCAATCGTGCCACAAATGTTCGAAGCCTTTCCTCAGATTTTTCTCGTATTTTGAATTCAGTAAATTACCAGTCAGTATATTATATTTTTATCGATTACGTAATGGCTACACAAGCCCATCAAGATTCTATAAGCCCCCAAGATAAAATATATGTCAAATTATGGAAAATCAAACTAGATTTGACATTAAAAAATACAAGACAATAAGCCCAAAATATTTTAAATGGAAAAAATGCATAAGGTAACGAACATAGGGGTCAATAAAGGCCCGCGATAGTTAAGCCTATTGTTATCTAGTGTAACTATATTAAAATAAGAATCAACAAAATGTAAAAACCTATATTTAGAAAATTCACGGTTGATACCTTCCCCTTTTTTAGCGGGGGGGGGGGGTCTGAAATAGATCATTGATAATCATATTCAGACTACACTGCATATGTAAGCAAGACTTGTGAAATGTTTTGTCGGTAAAATAATAACAACCCGAAATATGCAGATTAAGATTCACGAAGTCAGGGGTTAATTAGTTCCGATTAAAATTTTTTATTCCCCCACTGCAAGTTAATTCAATGAGTATCTTACAAATGAGCATATACAACACAAGTGAAATAGTTGGTGGGGGATGAGGGGGGGGGAGGGGAGAGGGGGATTGGGCGACAAATTCATAAACATTATAAGATAATAGTTTTGGTAATGGTAAGTTTTCACTTGAACAAAATTAAAAGTACTTGTTGCATTTATATGTAAATAAATAAGTACAAAAATTATGATGTTCATTAAAACTTAAGAAGTACTAATGGCCAAATGTAAATAAGTCACACAGTGGAATTTTAATTTCATGACAATAACTATGAATTACAACATAACTGGAAAATTACAAGAAATTCATTATTTGTTATTAGAATTTGTCAGTAATATAGTGCAATTATATGTTCGTACAAAATACATGCCATACATTCATACTTATTAATATGTCACCCAAAAATATAATCACCAATCATAAATAAATGCAAATGAGAATTTCAATTTCTTACCTTTCGTCCTTCCATCATTGCTTTTGGTTTGATCGAAGAATCCGCAGCAATTTTACCCGTAAATTCCTCCGAGGTTGGCATAGTTTTACACATTAGTAAAGGCATGTGAACCGACAAAAAATTAACTTCTTCGCTTTGAAAATGTTTTTTTCTTTTCCGAAGAAAAATTAAATAACCTGTTTTAAATCAAACTGAGGTAAAGAGAAAACAGGTAGGCAAAAAATATCGCAACAGGTCTTTAACTGAGAAGCTATCTGTATACGTGTAAAGCAGAGAGGCCCGTGATTGGCGCGTGCGATGCCAACAAGTGTAACCAGTGGAACTGACAGTTGTAGGTAGAGAGTAACTTACGATGCCTAACTTCTTGGCCTCTCTGAAGGGTTATTAAAATGGCCTTCCGCATGCGAATCACTCGTGTGAACGGCCATGAAGTACCTTTCCCACACTCGATTCTTTTTACCGACTCTTGGCTTTTTTTTTTTTACCAACGCCACACAATGACACAACAGCATCGGAATGTACTTCTTACGATAGAAGCTTTTATTCTTCATCGGGGAAAAGTAGCGCATAACTTCGCACTAGTTCCCACAACGTTAACAATCAATAGGGTTTCTGTCAACTTTGCGATGAGCCCCGCCCATTGATAATTACGCACGCGTTGATTGGTCTTTGAGGAGTGGTGTCGCAAGACTAGGTAACTTTTGATTGGTCCGTGACTCGAGAGCCGCTCGCTAATCCTGCACACCTTATTGTTGCCGCGTACAACGTTGGGGGTTGGTGTCATCAGTCGGTGGTTTTAATTGGCTGTTTCCACGTGCCGAGATTGCTCCCAATGATTAAACTCCGCCCATCTATTTTCGATGAACTCAAAACTTATTTATAGTCGGGGGTTCAGAGTTGTAACCAACGACAACCATTGGTTGTGGTATCGAGCTGAATCCAGCGCTGTAAGTGCCGTGGGAAAGTAAACAAGAACCGATATTCCAACTGTGTTTTAACAGTTACGCCGTGGTACTTTTTTTCTTCTTTTTATGAAGTGTAGTGGGTGAAGGGTAAATAAAACAGTATCTGACTATCTCAAATGTGGATTCCTATACAGGGCATAAAAATACGTAAATTATGTTTGTACAAAATGCGACGTTTTTATTATTATGAGAAGTACTTCTTTGCAATTATACTTCTTGTACGTCTTTTAAATATATACTGGCTTCAAACAAGGGTCTTATTTTTCTCGACGATGAACTCGAATAGTTTATTAGTGTTAGCGAGAGATGAGAGGGGGGGGGGGAGGTGGTGGTGAGGATGGGGGATAGTCTAGTGGACTTTTCCTTTTTTCTTTCTAAGATGGGATTGGGATATTTCCGGGAGGAAACGAGGGAAAATTGTGAGGACAGAAGTGGGGAGATTAGGGGTGGGGATTAGGGGGTGGGGGTTGATAGTAAATGACTGTTAAGTGTGTCGGCCAACAGAATGATTCAACACTAAGGAAGGAGTCAAGATAAGACTGACCTTTTACACTGGCAGAAAGTCAGGATGGTCCAAAACAGGTACACGCTCTTAATCCAGATCATATTTTTTTTACGAAAAAGGTGAAAAATTGAATAAACCCGATCATTCGGGGCACTTTATTTCTAGTATTTTTGATATGTTGTCAATTTATGGTAAAACCACGAAAATACCAAAGCGAGTGGTGGATTTATTTTCCTACCTCTTTTCGAAATATAAAAATAAAAAAGAGAAGGGACATATGAAATGAATGATTGAAACGTCACTTAAATTGCAACAGATTCTATGAATAGGCTAAAGCTGATAATTTATGGTGTGTTATTTGAAAACTGGAACACAGCACATGAAAGAATGAATCAAACCTTCTTTTTTTCCCCTTTAATTCATTGGAAATTTGCACTATTGTGTTACTTTCATAAAGACTAACATTTTCTATCAAGCCATTCCATGATTACGTCATGGTCATAGGCGTAGGAGGCGGGGGGCTGCAGCCCCCCCCCCCCAACCAACCAACATTTTTGGTGAAAATTCGGGCAATATGCTGAGAATTTTTCGGGCACCTACTGAAAAAAGAATAATTTGCAGTGTTTTTCACTTTTTTTGGGTGAAAATTCGGGCAATATGCTGAGAACTTTTCGGGCACCTACTGAAAGAAGAATAATTCGCAATGTGTTTTTCAATAGTTAAACTTATATTATTATGGTTATTATAACGACTTCCCCAATAATTATAACCAATATGGAAGGGTAATAACACGGCAAATTATTGGCATGTGATGTAATAACCGATGAATGCCTATATGATATGCACATT
>JAIPMN010000691.1:0-37577 GCA_020650975.1 Apostichopus californicus | reverse complement strand
GGGGGGGGGGGGGAGAGGAAGGAAGGAAGCACCAACAATTAACAATTAATGAGGGTACACAGTATTTGTGTCCTGTAACTTTTTTTCTTTAAGTTTAAATTTTTCCATATGGTGGTGCAAATGGGAGGGGGAGGGCCTCAGTCTGTTTGGGAGGCACATACCCGCCCCCCCATCAAGCCCCATCCTAGTTATGAGCCTGCTTCCACTGCCATGCAATTTCTTACATGTTCTTACTGTTGCAATGCTGCTGTTTTGTAAGTCAGAGTTTTGAACTACTGTTCTTATGTCCCTCTTATTAATATCTCTTGTTCCTGGATATCATCACACACTCAGCTATCAGGTTACTACCACACCTGCTACTTAGCTTTAAGTTTCTGCTGATGTGAGTGCTCTCTGAGTTATTCTCCGTTTTTCCAACTATTCAGTTCTCACTTCTGCTATCGTATTTCCACCTATGCTTCATATTTGCTACCATGCTATAATGTCATATTAACTCTCACTCTTTCTCTTCTCACAATTCTTACTATTACATTTCTGCAATGTTATCATCATTCTTTGCATTACGCTCTCCTAATTCCAGCAAAATTTCTCCCATGCCATCAAGTTGTGTTACCATTTTTATACTATCCTTCATGCTATATAAAATATGCCATGCCAGTATCATTTCAATTTTGAGATGAATAGAAGACAGATCTGCCTTCATACATTTCATACAACATACTCTGAATATTCTTCAAACTTAGACACAAGTCCTGTCACAATCCAATTATTTATGATTACATTCACAGGAACAGAGTATCATTATCTATTTTCATTTTTTACTTTATGTTATTTCTCTTTATTAATTTACAAGCATCTTTCCTGAAAAATAAGAAGGAAAAATATATTCTCCCCTTCTTATCGGTAAATCACTCATTTTTGAATCTCAAAATCATACAATTCATTAAAACAAATAATAAATTTAGGAATCTGACAACCATCTGCAGAATAGACAAGAAATTAAATATGTACAAACATGCAGAGCTGCAGAAAATATTAAATTATATTATTAAAAAAAGAAAAAAAAAGTATGATGATTCTTTATAAAAATGAACAACTTTAATACCACTTCAAAGTATTTTCAATCATTTCTCATTATAAATCAAAATTATAGACAATTTTTCTTATTGTGTACAAACTTCCCTACATGACAGGGAATAAAACTGAAATACATGGAAAGAGGAAGAAATAAAAAATATTTAAAAAATTCGGGAAAACCTATCCATCCTTCTTTCTATCGAAACAACGTTTCAACTGCAAATTGGTGGAAGCTGCAATCACAGTACGTTAAAAAAGCAGGAAAATTATAAATTGCAAATTTCCTCTTTTTCCAAAGTTTTCAACCGACTGACTTTGTGCAACTGAATGACTGTATGTTCATGGTCCCCAGAAATTCTCAAAGTCTAACAGAAGAGGATGAATGGGAGAGACAAACCAGAAACTTCTGCAAGAGCCAAGACATATCTGATGGTTATCCATCTCACAATCTCTTAAACAACAGAAATCATTGTTTTTTTCTTTGTTTTTTGTTTGTTTTTTAGAAAATCTCTGTCATTATATTGAAAGTTTCCAACTCCTGTTGCAAAACATTCTTCTTTTTCAGCTAGTACCGATAACCTTGCTGTGTCAATTATTCAGCAGCTTTTCACATTGCAAACTTTTACAATATTGCTTCCAAATTTCTGAAACACTTCATCTTGCTCCCCCTCTTTTGAAAATTATTTTCTCGGTTTCCACTGTTACATCGGATGGAACTGGTAAACATTTGATTCCTCCTGGACCGTGCGGAGAGGGGGGTCCACCGGCGACACGGACCAATCGACTTGAAGGTCAGTCGGAGTTTTCAATGATCCAGCTGACAGTGGGCTGGTGGGACCCATCGGATTGCTGTCTCTAGTGGGTATGACCAACGGTTCCAGTTTCTTTTTCGCTTTGGTCTTTTCCTCTTTTGCTCTGACTGCTTCCTCTCGGTTTATCGCTTGTTCGATCCCTGCTTTCCCACTCTTGCTATCCTTTAAGATGATATTCTCCACCAAGTTGCTGGCTTCTGCCTCTCTATCGTTACCACCTTTCTCTAAGGATGAAGCACCGCGTACGGGTGGAGAGGACACAACTGCCGTGGGACTGGTGCACTTGCTACTATTCTTATCTGACGGACCACTACCGAGGACTCCAAAATGTTGCCAATGTTTGACTTTCTCCCCAACGGACATTTTATTATTTTCCATGTCTTCTTCCCATTGTCTTTCTTCGACGGGGGGCTCCCAGGTACCGATAGGCCCCGACAGAGGGTCTAGATTGGGGGAGGGCTGCCACAGCTCACCTTCCTGTGCTATTGGCGACTCTGCTAGTATCTTATCCTCGGCCGTCTCCCAGTCTTCGCCTCCGCTTGGTTCCCAGTGGTCCATGGGGTTACTCACAGGGGAATGACACTCCTCCCCTTCACTGGTAGGGAAAAAAATACGGTTCTTATTCCATTCTCTGTTTGGGCCAAACCTTCCTTCCCTATGATAGTTCCTAGACCCCCTTCCCCGCCTGATTCCCCTTCCGTTATCTCCATCATAGTTTCTGTTTTGCATTCCTCTTCCTCCTCCTCCGCCATAGTCGTACTGGTGAGTCTGCTGCCCTCTTCCATTAAACCGTCCGCCTGAAAGTTAGATAAAACAGATCAAGATTATATATTAGGCACACATGCATCGAGTAGTAGAACCTTACGGCATAAAAACACACAAATCACAAAGACACGGGGTAAGGACATTTTTTCCCCGCCGTGTAGAGAATGTGCGTCCATTTGCGTTTACGTCACATATCCCAAAATTGATTCAAACTAGTTCCTTTATAGTCACATATGTAAGGTATGTGTCACCAGTTCCATCTTTGCATATAAACAAAGATTTATATTAGCAGAAAGACAGATATTGCAGTCAGAATATGCCCAACCAATTGGTAGAGGGGGGGGGGGGATGGAGGGGAGGGGATGAATAATGATGTTTGGAACATGAAAACAGAGATCAGAGACTTAAGATTTCATGCTGGTCAGTCATTTGTTTGACTTTTTAAAACTACTTAAACTGGAAACAAGATGACACGCACGATAGAGTGACATCATCAAGAAAGTTTACATTTGAGGGAAGATTGGGAAAGGTTATCAGAAGATTAACTGTGCACATTAAAGGGAAGGAGAGAGAGGAGGTGGTGGAAGAGGAATAAGGACCTTTCGCTGGTGATGTACAACGGGATAAATAAAGTATTCATAGCAGAGATTCATTATAAATTATTACAACTGAGAGAGGAAGTGGAGAAAGAGGTGAAGGACTTTTAACTTCTCCGTGAATAGCAAATAGCCCAGGTTGCCACATTTGTTTATGTGTGGTTTTTTTTGTGTTTCACCCGTGAACACAGGTGGAGGTTGCCACAGGTTTTTTTTTCTTGTTTGGTAAGGGTAGTGGCAACCAGCCTTACTCAATTGGCAATACCACCAATCCTGTGTTTTTAAATTCTTTGGGAATATCAACAACATTTAAACACCGTCGGAACATGACATACGTAGACCCAATAATTACACCACTCATAATGAAAGGGAGTCTATGTAAACTATCTGCACCTTACTCATGCATAAGAAAAGAAGACTGCGTAACACTTCATTTACAATGCAAAGGTTTTATTAAAATTAAAGCCAGTGTAGTTTGACACTCTATATGGTTTCATCTCAAGAAACTTGTTATAGCAGAAATAAATTATCTCTTCAAGAATGAACTTCAATCCATCAAAATTGAACATTTGAATTTATAAGAAAGGGAAAAATGGCTTCTTCAGTTCAGTGAACAGGGACGTGCTCATGAAAGGAAAAGAGAAGTCAGTTTAAAAGTTAAAGACACCAGCAGGGCCTTAAATAAACAATAAAAAATATGGTAGAAGGATCACAAAGTTAATGATCGTATACATTGGTCAAGCTTAATTGTGGATGATTAGTACTTCCTTACATCAACAATATTCTCTATATGATGAAGTCTATCTACTTTTTCTTGTTGCAAGTTTGACAAGCTTTAAGTCTATACTTTGACACTTAAAAAGGTTCAAATGATTTTCTGGTCGCTGAAGTTGAAGTTTATTATAGACCTAAGTAAAGAGTTTAAAGAGCATTTGCCCAGATGACATCACAGACCCCTTACTGTGATCAGTGGCGGACTGGCCACACAGGCATTTGGGCAATGCCCGGTGGGCCAGTGTCCCGATGGGCTGGGGAGCCTGGTAAAATTTACAGCCCATTTTCACAGTAGTTAATAGAATACAGACAGGCTGTGTAGAAATATATATTTTAACTGTGGGAATCAGTCATGTAAAGACTGTCCTCGATCTCTGCTGCTACAAGGTGCTCTTCAAGTTCAACCTTTTCACCGATGCTTACAAGAGAGCATTGAGCTTGCTTACAAGCTGCTGGTAATGCTACCTGTGTCACAAGTGGCATGTGAACGTTCTTTCACTGCCTTGAAGAGACTCAAAAACCGTTTGAAGAAGTATAATGACACAAGAACATCTTGAGGCGTTCATGTTGATGTCTGTGGTAAAAAGGATCTTGGCCAAACTTGACACTAAAAATATCCTTGATGGTGTGGCTGCCAGAAGCAGCGAACTGCGTAGGCTCCTACTCTCGCAGACATGACATGTGCTCGTGTTATTGAACATATATGTTTTAGTGGATTTTATTTAGTTTTTTTCAATTTTTTTCAAGCATGTTGTCACAAAATGCTTGTAAAACTAATTAAAATCCAGTCTAAAACATATATTTTTGCCTATTTTTGTTTACGGTTTTAACTTTCCTCAGTCTAATCAAGTGTTGTTTCTGGAAATTATTTTTGGGTCTTTTTTAAAGGATTATTGTAACCTACAAATTGAGATATATAGCACCATTTTGCATCTAGGCATTCCTTAACTTCAAAAATCTCAATGGGAAGGGGGACACCCCTTCTGTTTCAATTCTTCTTTATTTTTTTATTAATTTATGGAACACCTTCAAGGGCTTATAAAGACAACTAATTACAATGTAAATAGGAAGAATGAAATTCATCACAAGATTTGGAACCGGAACCCAGTTATTTGCTTTGGGTTGGGCTGGGAAGAGAACGAAAATGGAATTGCAAATCGGCATAAATGCTATATGCTGACAGTGTACAATATCTGTCAGAGGCTAGTTGAGTTGATTTCAACTACATTATATCCCCCCTGTCAAGGTAAAAAGTACATGCTTGCAATGCAAGTATAAATAGTGTACATGAAGTCAAACCATGCAATGCAAGTATAAAAAGTGTACACAAAGTAAAACTAGGCAAAAAGAAAATATAACACAATGTAGACTAAAAATCCAGAAAGGTAAAAAAAAAAAAAAAATACAAAACTAACCATAAGACAGACAATATTTATTCTGTCTGTAAAGATAATCCTTGGAGGATGAATATTGACACTACTTGTGTCAAATGATAATTCTTGAAAACAGTAACATCTGGTACTCATTTTACAGTTATTGATGTCCTGTCAATTCCCCGGGCCACCCGCCCCCATCTTTCTGGCGAAAAATATCTGATTTTTTTCCCCTTCCGTCTTTGAGAAGAAAGTACTCGATAATACTGCCACAAACTGAAAATATATAAAGCAAATGAATCAAGCATATTGCCCAACTTATATACAATTGCATTCCTCTTAATTTGATACATTGGTCACGGTGCTATGTTAAAGTAATAAGTATGTCAGCCTCACACTCCCTGGCAAATATCATATTTGTCTATCAGTCTATAGCTGGAGTTATTGCACTCAGAAAAGCCAATTTTATGACTAAAGGCACTACCAAAGCAACTTACTGTATAATTTACCAGTACCATTTCCAGAGCGAAATAATATTTAAAAAAATCATCAGCTATTGAATATGATATAATTTGATCCTACAAATTTTGCCTCAATTTTCTCCTCCATTTCATATGCTCTTAAGGAAACTAATTTAATGCCCAGCTAATCAAAATCAGTAAATATTTTAGAACTTTATATAATCCACAGTAGGGATTTATCCCTTGGAAGGAGTTATTTTGACTTCTTAAAGCCCTCTGCTTAAAGCTACACTAAACAAACTGTTCTAATCATTCACTCTATGGGGAGAGTTCATTAATATAGTGACTGATTGATTGCACTGGACAGCTAGCTCCCAGTGATGACTTCTCCGTCAGGTCAAATGTCGACTAAGGCAAATATACAACTGAATAATTAAGAAGAAGCTGTTATCCAGGAATATTTGTTTTTTTACCAATCTGTGTCTTTACATGCCCTCATGTCCCATTCAATGATTCTAAGGATTGTCATGGCAACCATAAGACACTGGGGGTTTAAAAAAAAAGGCAGAGATAAAATTAGAAAGGGAAAAACTAAACAATAAGTGGTTTTATTTGCTTGTTCTATTTCAATCAATCAGGATCAATAACTTTAACCAGATGTTGTTTGCTGAGGACAGTTTGGTGTGAATCCATTAATCAGTTAAAATGAATTTTGAGTCTAGGGGAAAAATTGGTTTTTGTTTGCATTGTAATACGATGAGTATGATGTTCAAATAGGAATAGAAGACACCTAAGGATAACACTAAGGAAACAATCTAGAGGGCATCAACACCATCATCTGGGAGTACCAACATCATCTGGGAATATCAACATCATCTGGGAATACCAACATCCTTGGGAGTACCAACATCATCTGGTAATACCAACACCACCTGGATGTACGAACATCATCTGGGAGTACCTACATCATCTGGGAATACCACATCATCTGGGGATATCAACATCATCTGGGAATACCAACATCCTTGGGAGTACCAACATCACCTGGATGTACCAACATCATCTGGGAATACCACATCATCTGGCTATATTATACCAAATTCTGGGAATTTTACCAACATCATCTGGGAATACCAACATCATGGTGTACCAACATTATCTGGGTGTACCAACATCATATGGGAGTACCAACATCATCTGGATGTACCAACACCTTTCTAGTGTACTAACATCATCTGGGGATACCAACATCATCTGGGTGATAATAACATCATCTGGGTGTACCAACATCATCTGGGTGTACCAACATCACCTGGGTGTAACAACATCATCTGGGGATATCAACATCATCTGGGAGTACCAACATCACCTGGGTGTAACAACATCATCTGGGGATATCAACATCATTTGGGCATACCAACATCATCTGGGAATACCAACATCATCTGGGTGTAAAAACATCATCTGGGTGTACCAACATCCTTTGGTGGCCCTGTACTTTCAACACTGCTGTTGTACCTACAAAACCTGCTCCATGTTTAAACTAAACGGGACTTCTATGGCCACAACTCCCACTGCATGACACACTAAGGCATTGACTTAACAATGAACTAAAACAAAACAATTGCTCTAAATAAAATGGTCCAAGTGGTGGTGCCAGACATTTGGCAGTGATGAGGGTGAGAGGGAAAGGGGAGGGGAATACAACAAAATGAAAGCAATACTTGAGGGGCAAAGAATGGGAATAATGCAAGCTGGTGTCCAAGGTACCAACATATGAGCACAGAGCCATGTCCGCATGGGGTCAAGGACCTGCCATAGGTTCCCTGGTAGGGGTTAAGATCGCAAATCCCCCTGAAGTTTTGTGGTTTCTATCAATTCCAGAACTTATACCAGCTTCAAATCAGCAGAATTGTAAAGCAGATGCAAATAAATTATAGTCAGTGGAAGTAGTGAAGCAGAGTTGTGTATATTCCTGCCTATATTTTCTTCCTTTTGGACTTGGCAAATTTTACTGGGGGAAACCATACATCCCCATGCCCTCCCTCCCCACACCTTGACAATGACACTGTTCCCTCCTTCAGCTTCCTCCTCCACACACAATTATCTGGCTACGCATTGAACCTCCCCACCCCCCCCCCCAATACCTCACCTAACATGTAACGACGCATATGCTTCTCCATCTTTCTGTTGCAGAGTAAAATTTCAAGAAATCCGACCTGGATAGGATGACTTTGGATGGGTCCCGGACTAAAACTATCCAAGATGAAAACAAAACATTCCACAAAATATAATTAAGATAGGGTCATCACCACGGAGACCACATCAGCAAAAAAAACTGGAAGAGATCAACATACTGTGTGATGATTACTACATAGGTATGCCCGGAATCTTATTTACATTCCTATCTTTCACTACGAGATGTCCCTGCATTTTAACAAGATGTCACAGCATACCACCAGGGAGATCAGTCCAGGGGACAGGTTTACTTTATTTTATTTTTCTTGGTCCATATCGTCTTGCCACTCAGATGATTCTATGACTTTAATCTTCATTCAAATTACATCACAGTTATTTGTGTTAGTGAGATGGTAGGAATGTTTACATGTATGTATTATTGACTTTTTGCGTTGTACCACAGCGTTTGGGTAAGGCAAATTATTTTTAACATTCTTAGTAATGACCTCCATTTAGAATCACTTTCTTCAAACTTCAAATTGACATCAAATTTATGTTTTATTATTACATTATAAAATTGCTTTAAAACAGTGCTGATGGCAGAGAGGTGGATGGTAAGCATGGAGAAGGAATTTACACCATTTCTAATGCAAGGCTATCGGACTGCATATAACATTGACAAAATGTTATAACTATTATGAGCATAGATTTGTTGATAAGTGACTTATAATGAGAAACACTGTGGGGGAGGGGGGGAGAAGTGGTGTTGGGGGGAGGAGGCTGAATCACTCTAGTACAAGTCACTTATGCAACATTTTTATTATAATTTTAGGCAAGCAGGAAACTGAACTCTCAGGATTCAACCTTTCTTATAATTTTATTCAATCAAACTGTCGGTGCATACAAACCCACTATGTCAGTATGAGAGTAGACTGCATTGAATTATTAACGTACCCAATCACTCAAGATATATTCACGATCCATTTAGCGACAAGCAAAACGAAGCACCTAATAATCATACCTATGACAACGTATATCATGTTTAATAATATACAGGGTTGGCAGTGTGTCATAACAACATGTATGAGCTGTCCTGTCAAATGTATGTGACTCATGAATGTAACCTGTCAGACTGAATATAACACACCGTAAAGTCAAAAGCATACAAAATCAATTATATGAGCTGGATAGATGGTGTTATATAAGATGTATAAAGAGTGCTACCAAACCCTTCCATTGTCATTAATGTAAGGATGACTTAATTCATGATATCTTTGGCTTTATTCATTCAATCAAGTTTGACACAGTCATTTCTTTCCCAAGGTCCCTTGGAAAATAAAAATTACCAAAAGTTATCACAGGGCATCAAACTCTTAAAGCCGAGTTCACTGACGTCTTTCTGAAAAATTAATTTTTGTCTCATGTGCATATGTTTTTGGTGTCGTGAGCAGACATTTCTCATCAGTGGGCACTCTAGTGACATATCTACCTTCAACATAGTATAAGTATAGCTCAATGAACTCAGGTATAGCATCATCAGAAATTCAGCCACGAAAGGAGGGAAGAAATTCTGGTTCTGTGGGGATACATCCAACCCTGTTTCTCCTTTCTCTAACCACCTCCTCGCAATTTTTTGCACTTTTACAAGACATATCTAGATCTAGATAAACCTGAAAGTCCTGTTTTGATCATTGCCTTTAAAAGGGAATATAAAATAATAGGAAAAGTTCACTTTAAATCAAACATTATGCCCAGTGATATGTATTGTTAATTATGTGACACAACTTTAATTTCAAAATTATATTTCATCTTGCTCAGAACTGCCCAGTCTTATCATTGTTCCTCAGATACTGACAATTAAGCCCCCTCTTTAGATTTACTCATTTCTCCGAGGAAATGCATCAAGTAAGGCAAGGTGACCATATTTTATTGCAGGAAATCCGAGATCATATTGATAATTGACCCCCCCCCCCCTTCCCTCATGTTGACATCAAGGGTAAGTAACTGTACGATACTTTTAAAGGAAGGCATTTTGAAGGTCTCTCAGTGTTTTTGTGGTCCTATGTTTTCAAACGCCAAAGAAAACTGCATCCACCTCATGCAGAAACAAGAATTTTCTGGAACATTAAAAATCTAATGCCGAAACCTTGAAGGTCACTGGTCTTATTAAAAGCCTTATTAAATAATAACGCCTCAGAAGCCTTGTTATTTGTCACGTAGTGCAACATTATGATTTTGCATGAATTACAATGATTGGAGTTTCCTTTATCTGTGAGTCATGTGACTGAAATTTATGGTTGTAGCAGCAGTTGTAAACAATCACCACTTAGCCTTTGTTCAAGCTGTCTCTAGGGATGATAGGCCAAACAGGCAAAATTGAAATTGTTCGTGCCCTTTAAAAATTTACAGGACATTCCAGGGACCGTACCTTAAAATTCTGGGACATTTCCAGGGACACTCGCTATCCCCCCTCACTTGACTCTTTTTTTTTTTTCTTTTTTTTTAACTGTTTCTCCCAAAGCCACGCGGCACCTCTGCAGTGCAATTTCGTTGAATAATAACGTTTTTTTGAAGAATATGGACAAAGAAATGAAGGAGACAACAGAGTAAGATCTTCATTTGAAATCTTTCATCTTCATTAATGCAAAAGGAATGATGTGCAAAATAAATGCCGATTTCTTACAAGGAACACCTTGAGGTTACGCAAAGAAATCCTACTTAACCTTCACATTCAGTCTTAATTGTACACACAAAGACCCTTGTACACTCTTTGTTAATCAGGCAACAGCCAGATTCAACATATTTTCCTTTCATGGAAACGATCGTCTCAAACTTTTTTCTGACACAAATTATTCAGAGGAAAACTTTTAACAATCCACCGAGTTAAAGACAAGTTTTCAACTTTCCACACATACAAAAAGTAAAATTCAATGTGTTGGCTCTGTAACTGAATTTCTTTACGTAAACTCAAGATGCTACTATGCAAAGAGTACCTGTTTGTATTTACCCTGCGTAACACTTTAAGCTAGATTGTCAGGGATTCTTGGTGGCATATAATGGCAACAAACAAAGAACAGATGGCGCAAAATACATTACTCAATGTCATCCTTGATGTCTGACTTAGTTACTAGTCTGTGTCTTTGAATTGTTTTCCTTTAAGACTGTAAAACACAGCATCCTTCATCAGCCTACCCATCCCCCCTTTTCCCCTCCCAACCCCCCCCCCCCATTTTATTCCCAACCCCTGTTTTCCTCCCAAATAAATCCCCAATTGTTAGTAAAGATCAAAGAGGCAAAACCCCATTCTATCTAGTAACATAAATAGTACTTGAATGAAATCACTTTAATACTTTTACAAATTGTTAATATGATGCAAGAGCAGATGACAGGAAAAGATGGTTGGAAGAGGGGAGGGGGGGGGGTGGGGTTGAGGGCTGAATAATAGCTAAATGCCCTAAAAGGTTTATCTTCCTTTATGTTTTTCCAACCCCCAACCAACGAAGCCTTCCAACCACTTTTCTTCTATTATGCACACACATTTCATAAGCTTACCCAACAAAACGAGCATGGAAGATTTGTAACGCATACATACATGCAGTGTAGGCACCAACAGTCCTTACATAGCAATATGAATTAGGTGTGCTACATAAGTGACCTTAGCATCGAACATAATATAATGCTCCTTTTAAAGGAGAGAGAAATCGGAAGGAGTTGATGCATTGAAGCAAATGTCAGAGATGGAATTGAGAAAGGTTCTATATTCCTTTCGAAGATCAGCCAAATAGCAGAGTTTTTAGATATAAATTGTACTATTAGTTAGTGACACAGCTAGTCCAGTGTCACAGAACCGTGACACGGACTGCCGCCTAGTCACAATCACAGGATGATAGCTCATTTATTGCTCTTGAGGTTATCTGCTTTTACGAAATGTTCTTAGGACTCATAGAAAGGTCATTTCCATCTCTATGCTTTGCTTCAATGTACCAATCTCCTTTTAGAGGTAAAAGCTAAAAGCACACATCAAAGAAAGATAAATAAAACTCTCATTTGTTGATAAAGTCAGGATAAGTGTGTTGCTATCATCAGTTCAATGATATAAACAAAAACAAAAAAAAAAATTAAATCAAACAGAAATAGCTACATATGCATGTCATTTCTAATACTTTTCCTGCATTTGGCTGCTTTCACATTTCTATCGTTATTTTGTGGTAATATTGGTCAAAGCTCATTTACTGCAAAACATCCACTATTGACCAAATCAAAACTTCATCTAGAAATACCGGTCAATCATGTCAGGCACATCAACTTTTATCGCATATTATTCAAATTTTGTCATATAAATATTTCTGAAAGGGTGAAGATTAAATCTGATTAAGCAGAAATTAATCATTCCACAAACAAAAGGGTGAACTACATGACTGGCAAAGCAAGCGACCAAGCAAGCATGCGTAGGGCAGCATATGAAGATCCCTGTGTTCTCCTAAATGTTTACTATCATTAAGGCACTCAATACACACATATGATTAGCTTTTCATTTGTGATGATAAAAGAAGAACTATTCAGAGATTTGAAAATTTTGAATGGTAATAATTTTTTTTTAAAAAAACACTGATTGCTTGTGCATGGACATGTTAAATCATATCAAGTTGAAATTTATTTGGAAAAATCGTCAGTGCGGAATGTTGCTTTTTAGAATTTACTAACTTTTTGTAATTTGTTGAAAAACAATACCTGGTGTTTGACTAGATAAGGTCAATCCCAACAAGATCATAAATAGTCCAAGGATGGGGGGCAAAAATATTACAAAACATCTCCCACAAGCATGGTTCAAAGTCAACTAACTTCACTACAAGTGAACAGTTAACATTTGTTTGTAAAACATCTACTGAAAGGACTCCATTTAAGATCGCCTGTAAGATTGGTGGTTTTACAATTTTTAAATGAACTTTCAACCGAGTTGCAGAAAGGTTGTAAAATTTGAATCAAAGAAAATGTGTTAAGGCAATGTCTCTATGCTAGGGTGCTATGTGTTGACCTCTGACCTGTCAGAATCACCGACTACATGATTCTGTGATTAGGACAGAAGAGATGAGCTAACAGCAAGTGTGAAGTGTATTAGGCAAAACAAACAGAAACATGCACACGCAAAGACAAAGCATTGTCGCAGGGGTTAATGGAAGGAAAACTTTTCCAATTAATGGGAAAACCAAGCAACAGAAGCAGCATCCTTCCCCGATCCCATTATTATATCTTTTCCCCCGTCACCATTTCTAGAAGCAGATTAACGGTACCTTACATGAAACAGCAACAATTAAGATTAACAATGGTCAATTGCATAGAATAGCAAATACTCCCCATCACCCCCCCCCTCCTCCCCCTTCCAACATTACTCTATCTATCCCTGCAAGCAGTGTAACAGCTCAATGTATTTTAGCAGCAGGCATACTTGAAATGTCTTATAGACTGGACAGTTTGGGAATTAATCATATTCAGTGACAATAATATGCATTTTGCACTATACTATCCAATGATATTACTTTAGGCATGGAAATAACCATCAAAAATTTATCAGATAATGTTATATTTTTCTGGTGGGTCAGGGAAAGAGGGGAGCGATGTGAAAAAGTTGTTCAAAGCTACTAGTGCTACCTAGAGAGCTACTAGCTAAAACCAAACAAACGAAATATATGGGTCTGAGTGGCCTACCGGGAAGGAACTATTCTAACAAAATGATCTATATTCTTATTATGATTATTATGTGAATGGGTGCTGCATTGAAGACTAAGTGCAAATCTATCACACAAATAATCAGAGAAACAGAACAAAAATATCTGACCTCTGTTAACCTGGTGTGACACCTCTTGTCCTTCTGTATGGGGTGTGTCTTGCCTCCTAATATGGGCAAATTATAGAAAAGACAATCAGTCAGTGCCATGTCATCATAGAATGATTTCACTTCTTAAACAACATCAATTTTTCTTTTCTTGTTTTGGTCTTGTTCTAAAGACAAGCATGGAATATTTTCAAGCCTGCTCTCAATTCCCAATATGTTTGGGGGGTGGTTCTGTCTCATTTTAGCTTTGTCCCCCAATTAATACCCTCCCCCCTCCCATTAAACAGGACAGAATATTTTGCTTTGCATGACTAACCTCCAATTTTACGTCTTGATTCGTGCAGTCTCTTTACTTTTTTTATCCATATTCAAGGATGATAGAGGGCAGCATGTTATCGATTACCCGAGATACGGAAGGACTGGTGTTTTCAGTCCTTTCCGACTGCGAGAAAAGCTGTTTGTGTGCCAGCCACAACAGCAGCAGCAGAGAGAAGAGCATGCAGAGTGTTGACTTCACTAATCAACAGCATGCATTAAAGACAACATTCATGCAAATGGAAGTGCACAGGCACTCATATGCAGTTATGTGCAAATGCAACCTTCAACTTTTATCATCTGTCCATTTATCCCATTTTCCTAACTTTCATTAATTTGGATATTCTCTCTTGATAGCAATTACTGTTATTAGCAACTATATCTACAGCAGGCAGTTGGCACTAAGAAGGTAAAAGCCTTAATCTATAATAATCATCAAAAGTAATACATGGAAAGTATTGATGCATAAGAACAAAATCTCAATCCCTCCTCCTGCCAAACAAATTAATAAACATATCCCATTAGGTAAACAATAACCCCAAGTAAAATAAACAATGGCCAATCTAGCAAACAAAAGGTTACTTAAGAGTCATAGAACAGGTTAATATGATGCTCAACAATTTGAAAATAAACCAAATAATTTTCAAATGGTTAAAAGAAACATCCAAAACACCATTTGAATGTTGAAAAAAAAATGCAGTGAAACTTTGAATATTTTAAAAACCCAAATTTGAAATTTAACTCCTTGAATTAATAATAATAATGTAGTAGAAATATCAGTAAACCTTTCTGAACAATAGGAGAACAAGAGTTGATTTCTAAATCTCTCTTTACATCATGAAAAAAGAAAGCATTATTACATTGTTCTTTAACCTGATTCCTGACACTAAGACAACTGTGTGGTAGGCAAATACTTAAAATGATGCATATAAAGTTGTCTTTCTTTACGAAAAAAAAACAAATATATTCCTTGAGTGAAAAACACAAACTCAGCAGGGAAGCTCTGCAACACTTATTTCCTATGCTCTGTTGCAGGTGTCATCAATCTTTTTTTGTTTAAAGACCTTGACTCAGAGGACTTCAACAACAACAAAATTTAAGAAGGAAGAAATTATATAACGCCCATAAGATTAGATCCGACTCCTGAGGAGAATATAATTTTTCTTTCTTTTTTTCTTTTAATGACAATTCCGTTCCTTCCTTAATTGAACTGAACTCTCTTGGTTAACTTTTCTGTGCTATTGGTTAATGTTGCTTTATGAAATTCAAATACTATTCACTTTAAGAACAAAATTGAAATACTCTCGAACAACTTTTATGTAAACAAAACCCCAAAAAAAGTAATGGATGGGAGACGTACTCTCCCCCACCCCCCCCCCCCCTCCACTCACCAAACTCTTTCCCTTCCCTTTCAAAATAAAAAAGTTGATGAGTTGAGAAAACTGATTCAATTTTTTTTCTTTGAACAATGAATTTGAAAAGTAGCACTTTGTTATTAGTCGATCAGAAAGTAAAATTGCACCAAAAAATTATGAGATGTATCATTCTTTGAGTCAAAGCAATGCCTTTAACGATTATTAAATATGAGTTAAATATTTTTCTAGCAAAGATAAATAAATTAGTGTTTTTAATGTGTTTACTGGTTATCTTTGCTTTTCTCTTTCTTTTTAACTTTTTTTTTTGGTTTATTTATTCATTTGTAATATATTGGTAAACAAAAGATAACAAATTTATGAATTTTAGTGGTAACTTCAAATGTCTAACACCAGTAAACAACATCAGAAACAACATTGTCAATAGTAAGTCACACCTTGATGATGCTATGTTTTACATCCCCAGAAATAATCCAAAAAGCCCTTTTTTTGATATATAACAAAGTAGTGACTGCAAATAAATTTTGGAAAGTTAAAATATTAGTTTCTCTCTGTTTAAATAATAGGTTGTTTATATAACTTGAAAAGTACAATCACCTTCTAAAAATCTGATTTGAATACAAATTGCAACAAAAATGGCAGCTTTAACCAAAATATAGAACACAGTTGAAAGCAATTTTCCATATCACTTTAAAGAACACCCAAAAGTTCCAGGTAAAGTAATTGCAAAAACTTGTGAATTCCTGGTTAATGCCAATACGAATTATGTAACTGTTAAAAGTCTAAATTCAAAGGGTTTTTTTTTGGTTTATCTTTTAATAGACAAGCTGGAACAATTTGCTTCCAAATGAAACATTTTACGAATTGTAGAAAGTTTGCTAAGTCCACAATATTTAACAACGCTTTCACCCACCTCTAAAAATGAAAGGGAAAATGGAAACACTAAATTAATGCAACTACAAGGTGTTTTGTATTTCTTTCTTTCTTCCTTCCTTTCTTCCTTTTTTAGTGGGGGACAAATTGTCCACAAATAACCCCCCAAAATGGTTTTTAGAATTAAATTTCTTCAAATAATCAAGAGTAGTCCAAGTTTTGAGTAAAGGCATAAATAGTCCAGACATGTTAAAAGGCAAGTGGTATGGTTTTTTGGAAGGATTCTTTCTTCTTCTCCTCATGAGATTAAGTGAAACAGTTAAACAAGATTAATTTATGCAAGTAAATTATAACATTGTCCATATAGGCTCTATCGCAGTTACGTTTAATGCTCCCATTGTTTTCTGTCCCTTTTTGTTTTTCCCTTATTCTTTCTTGTTCTGCAGTGTCAACTGTACTAACACAAATAGTTTGGTGCCAAGTGAGGTCATGTTTGCTTCTAATTTCAGCTAAGCCACTTCAAAAAATTATTGTCATTAAGATTTTCTCGGTACCATGAAATATTTATCATCCGTTTTCCTTGATTACAATGAGAAGAAGTAATTTTCTAGCTTGAATTATGGCACAACCTTGACAATAGAACAAAAGGTTATTGTCCCAACTGAAATACACGCATTGTTACTCTTCTGTGTATCTATCCTTTAACTGATTAGATGCATACCCGGGAGTGTCGGATTTTTCCCGATCCCATTCTCTCCGCCACTCGCCGGATTCGTTCATATGGCGTGCTAGTCTCTGCTGGTCAACCCTCTCCCGGTCACTCTTCCATTGTTCGTAGTCCATTCTTTCTCTCCCTGTCATCGATGCAGTCATCTCAAGCTTGGACTGAGGTCCCGCAAACTAGAAAATTAGAAGTGAAGATGGATATGCTTTTTGGGGTTTCGGATGGTCAGGGATTGGGCAAAAACACCATTGACGTAACCAGGTGAACCTACAGTCCTGAGTGACCATTACAGTGATCACAAATACTACAAAGCTAACAACTTTAACTAAAAGTTCAGTACTGTCGTGACCACAAAGTAAACAGACAGAAAATACTGTGATGGAAGATTGAAACCTGGATCAAACCAAAGTTGGGTAGAATAAGTCAACATTTCAGCTATTTTTGAAAACTATATTTTTTCAGTACAAGGTACCTATCATGTAAAATGCATACTTCCAAGGAAGATATCAATTGGTCTGTCTCTATGAAATGTTCCTTGGTGTGCTGCATAGGACAAATCCATATAAGTTGGTAACTGTACTACATATAGTCAAAGTTGTGACAGAAAATTTGAACCAATTAAGGTTCAGCTGTTATGTATTTTTCAATATCAAGTCTCTTTCATTATCACTCTCTCTCTGAAAAATAAGATCCAGTCCACATTTCTGTTCATTATAAAAGCATTATAATCTTTTGTTATCATGGTGTGAAATTCGAAGGGACTTAGCCGAACACAAAGGATTCCAAACCAAAAGTAAAAGCCACTATTTGATGGATATCCTGAGAGACTTATACTGCAAAGTCAGATTCATAAATGTGATACCCCCCCCCCCCTCAAATAAGGAAAGAGATGAGATTTCCTTGGAGTCTGATAGATGAGAGGTACACCTTATGTAGTGAAGGTTGATGACATTATTTCAATAATGGGATTAGATAAATATCAAACTAAGAACAAATCACAGTAGATAAGAAGGCAATAAATATGTCACCATTGTAATGTAAATACAAGTCTGGGTTCATATAATATGGTGCCAGGTAGCCATAGTTTAGCCACTGTTATCGAAATTAAGCTAAAACAGTAAATTCCTCAAAATCTTCAACATTGATGTCTACTAGAGTAACATCAATACTATGTTGTCATTGTTATTGACACATCTAGGTTATCGGCTACCAAGATGTCGTGGTCCAGGGCCTGGCTGGACAACAAGTGTGAACCTCCAAACTTCAGTGACCTACAACTGTAGAGATCAGGTCATCTAACCACATTCAAACCAGGACAGTACTAACTTTTACCCAACATAAAAACCAAATTAAAAAACACACACAAAACAATACTTAAATTTATATCAAACTACCTAAATAACTCATGAAAGGAAATCATATTTGAGGAACACAACTTGCATTGCCAGTTCTGTTATTTAAAAGGTCATATTTTATGTATAATGCTACAGCCTCTATAAATATTTACACTTTCACTTTCACTTTACTGTGTGGTTATCAGGTTGGAAAACTGTTGTTTCTGTTTACGGATGTGTCATGATGTGTAATAAATGCTGAATAGAAAATTCATGCAGAGTGTTCACCAGACATTTCAGATTCACAGAGGAGGAAAAACTGTTAACAAACTGCCTATCTACTGCCAAAAGCCTGTGAAGGTAAATGTATTAGTTAGAGGGCACGACATTTCGATCTTCATCAAAGGCAAAACTGAAACGAAAACAGTTTTATGACACATTGGCTGTTTCCTTTGTTCGGTCAATTTTTATACTCTATTCGTTTTTCATATCATCAACATTTTATGTGTGATTGGAATAGCAAATGGTGCAATTACTTGTGCTATTTTAGCTTGCCTTGGTGATGAAATTCATACAAGTGTTAACTGTTTATTACACATGACCTACACCAATTTCATTTCTTGCTCTCTTTGCATGCAATTGGAAACCATTAAGACTTGTAAACTTGCTACAAATATGTCATTTTCCAAGGAAATGAAAGCATTTCAGTTTTCAAAGGAAACAAGAAAAACAGCATTTGTTGCATTAGGCCTCTCTTTCAAGCCAAACAACAGCTTAATTTTCTTTATACTACATACCTGTTGCTGTCTGCCTTTCCTTGCCCTATGTACATTTTGATGAACATCTTCTATCGTTGGTCCGCCCCAATTATGAGGGTTTCTCCTTCGACCTTCTCTCCTATCTTGAGGTCCGGAACTATGGGACGGGTCAGGTCCAAACCTAGATCTATCATAAAGGAAGCTCCCTGTGGAGGGTGGTTCAGCTGTGGGGTTGGCAGTACCTCTCCCACTTGCTGCTTTCTGCAAGTAAAATGAAGGATTTAAACATTTCAGAGTCGCTTCACCGTCTACAAGCTTTCGTCGAGAAATGAATAAAAACAAGTATAAATAAAATTTGGCGCCAATTTTTTTATTTAGTTCTAGCAAAAGCTATATGAGGTCAGAAAAACCATTAGATCTTACCTGGCTTTCATAGGCTTCCCTCATAGCTTTGATTTCGGCCTCTACCAGGTCAATGTTTTGCCGTTTCTTCTCTTCGTACTCCTGGTGTTAGACAGAGCAAGATCAGGAAAAGAGATATTATTAACTACTGATAATGGGAAGTTGCATTTCACTGCTCTGTGCTATCTTTATACAAAACAACAAAGAAAAAACAAGAACAGACCTAAAGAAAGGGTGCAGAATAAAGAAATATATCTATTTAGTCACGGTCGACTGGAAGGTTTTCACGCTCTGTGATTTTACAGTTTTTTTGCCCTCCTATAGCTAAGGCAGCTGACCATTCAACAGTTCCAATATGAAAGGCCCTTGGTCTAAACAGGTGTCATGAAGAAGAAATATAATTTGAGAGGGCTATGACCTCCACTAGAGCAACAGAATGATGAAGTTACAGGTGCAGACCTGTGTCCTTAGAAAAAGGTTTCACGTTTTTTCCTGTGTTTTTTTCATACACTGAAACATACTTTTATTTCAACAAATCTTCATACAACACCTCCAAACTCCAAACTAGCAGATATACAAAACTGCATGGTCGGTCACGACTAGTATTCGACAACAGAGAATTACGTAGAGTAAGACATACTGCTTCTACAAAATGTAGCTGAATAGTGCACAGTACATCACTACATTCATACAACACACTCCACATCTATTCACTCCATGATATTTGCCGAACAAGATTCTATGAAGCTACCAACCTGTTGTCTTACTTGCTCTGCTATCATCTGCACCACTCTCTCTGGATCTACACCCCTTCCTCTTCCCCTACCTCTGCCTCTTCCTCTCCCGATGCCTCCTTTAACGCCTGTCGCTCTCTCGTTTGGTATTGACACCGTCAGAGTCTGAAAACAGACATAAGAAACATCCATCTTGAGTTTAAAACCTACAATACTTACATTAAAATGAATAGTGTTTACAACACCTGGTAGTAAATTCAGGAGGGTATACCCAAGCAAAGAGCCGGTCAGGTACCCTCGCGCCACTACAGGAAAAATGGGTATAACAATGTTTGATATTTTTAGCACACCCAAAATAAACTGCCTGCAGGTGGAGGTGTAGTCAATGACTGTAGGCCTACACACATGTTACTTCCATAACAAAGAGATTTGATAACAAAGAGAATGAAAGTGACAAATACAAAATATTCATAGTCCTTTCCTGGAATCTCTCTGTCTTTCCGTCCTTCATATCAACTTTAATGAGTTCTTTCGATGGCCGGCAAATAACTTGTCTCACATAGTAAGTGTCACTGATTGTACAAGCATTGACTGGGTAAAGGCACAACTCACAAACACCTGTACAGTGCATGCACAATTCTTGGCAAGAATCTAAGAGCCTACATACTACAGGTATGTTGCCATTGTGAAAGTCATTTTCACAATCAAAAATAAATAATTAAGATAAAAAAAAAAACAATTTTAGAACCTTAACAGCAGTATCGGGCAGTTGCCATGGTACTCGTTGCAAACACCAAAAAAATAGGTTTTATTCAGACCATGTGTGATACCTAAAATTTGCCACAAAACACTGAATCACACATTTACTTCCTTTACAAATAGAAAGTAAACTGTACCAATTTTTTTTATATCATAAACAAGCATCTAATATTGTGACTCTTTTCTTCTTCCTGTTCAGAGTGAACTATAACAAAGAAGGACCATTTATTTATTTCAAAGTTCAATAAAAGATCATACATATGTACAGTAATCAGCACTACCAGCATATGTTACAGTGTTGTGAGTCTAAACCATGTGTTGATTGTTGTTCTGGAAACAACGTAAGATTTCTCTTCCAGGATTTACACATGCACATTGACATTAATAAAAGAAACTAGCGAAAACAATTGTGGCTAAGTTCATTCTTCTGGCAAAGGCATGTTACTTGGCTACTGTAACTTGCTTTCAATAAATGAACAGCAAAGTCTCAGATGTATCATGTTCTTTGCCTTACAAAGTTGAGATAGCTTTAATGACAAAATTCTGCAGAAATTGATTTGCAATTGAAGCTTAACAATTATGTAGCTATACAAGAACAGATAAATTAATTCTTCACGATGATGCAACAAACCACCCATTTTTCCTTAAAATTATTCCGGGGAATAAATTCACTGGTAGCCAGGTGAGTTTCTTCTAATTCCGTAAACAGAAAGAGGCAAAATTACCGATTAGAATACCTACAATTAGCCTACGTGTGAGGTAGACAAGATTGTGACTTGACCAACCTTGAACTTTTTTACTTCTTGATTATTTCTGCTGTACTCTCAGAAGGTATGCATCATTTAATCCAGCCACAAAACCACTTGCTGTGCTTAATCATGTGAGTTAAGTGGGAAGTCGTTAATGACAGAGTATCTAAAGAAATACAGCATCGTTACAATGACCCTAACAGGAAAACTTTACGATTCCCAATCTGAAGTGAGACAGATGGACAAACAGACAGACAGACAGACAAGGAGCATCTATTTTAGTACAATTTTGTTACATTTCTAAAGGAATAATCACTGCATGCATTTTCAATAATCTCAATGATCTCCACTTTATAGAATCCTACTCATAGGCTTCTCTGTCAATTCTGCACATATACATACTAAGGTTGTACTTTAAATTTATGCACACCAAAACTTTCTCTTATATCCTGTTTTCCATTGCAAGGTCTGTTTTCATAAGTTACTTGAATCCATGTCAAAACAATCCTTGTTTATTATCATAGCAACATGCATTATTTTTTGTTTTGTGGAGAGGTTAATGTGAAGGTACTTCAATGATGGACTCAATCATTCTGATGTATGTGAACACTTATATGAATTTCATCACCAAGGCAAGCTAAAACTTGGTATGTTGTTTTGTTTTGTTTTGTTTTGTGTGTTTGTTTGTTTTTTTGTCAAGTTTAATGCCAATTTGACTCCTAAAGTTTTTAATTCACCTCACATGTGTTAAGCCACTCCCTAAAAAGCTGTGCCAAGGTTTGGTAGGACGGAATACTGTGCCTAACATCTTTCAGAAATACCTTTACATTGTACTAAGTTATATAGACTTGTAACCAATGCACATTGGGCCATTTCATTCTGGATTATGAAAATTAGGCCAAATATTAATTCCTTTTAGCAATTAACCATTTCTGGAAATCGAGGGGTAACCATCAGTCACCATCATCAACCCCCAGGTGCATTTTTTTTTCACCCATTCTTTTTGTGGCAGGTGGAGCAGGAATGGCTCCAGGCGATACTTATGGATTCTTTTTGGTGCAGGGAAACTAAATGCAAACACAACACTAACACACAGTCAATGCATTCTAGTTAGTTAAACATTCACTACAGAAAAACAAAACAAAAACCCCAACCTATATATACAAATCTTTAATTAATATTAGCACAGAAGACTATATAACTTTCAAGGACATCTGCATCTCTGCAAATTTTTGAGAGAAATTCTTCTTTCACATTACAAATTATCTCCCTATCCAACAATTTTCTCAAAGATGTAGAATAGTAAACGATGAAAATTAAAACATTTCCTAACTTTATAAACCGTCCCTGAACTGTTTATTTGTTAACTTTAAGAAAAAGTAACATTTCCATCACCTAATAACTGCAAATTAGAACTTAATTTAGTCCCGAGGGTAGAAATTTCTACGAGTCTTGTCCAAATTTTTAAAGTTTGACATTCGCGTGCTTAATCAGAGTCTGTGACATGCAGCCTTACAAGGGATCATCATAGTCATCACCCTCTTCACAGTTGCTCAAATTACTAGTTTCAATGTTTGTATTTCCAGATCTTCAAATCTAAAGGACAAGAACATTACATTCCTTTTGACTTCCAGAATCTATTTACTCTTCCATAGGTCATTTGAATGAAACATACTGAAAAATGACTGAAGCACAAAATTAGGCAAAACCCAGGCATGGCTGATTTGCTCTCATTTTCATGCAAGGGATATCCTAAGTGTTGGCACTTGTCATGGTTATCAGATTAAGAGTGTCACACGGTTCTACGTAGAGCAAGCTCTACTACAAATGGTGCCCGTTTGTTAAGTTTGCTATTAATGACTACTATAAGCAACACAGCCATGCACAAGAGTTTTACCTTATCGCTACCAGTGAACACAGTGCGAACATGATTTTCGGTATCAGACTCCCAGAGATCATTTGGAATGGTTATGCGCAAATTCTACCCCGAGAGATGGAAACGTAAAGAATATGTAAGAATCAATGCCAGGAGATGTAATGTAGCGGCTTCACATTTCTCTCCTAATGCATCCCCGTTTGATGAAGATATGATCTGAACCACAAATGTCTTACTTTAGAGTGATACACACAAAGACATTCACACACACATACACGCACACACACAATAGACTTAGCTTCATAGCTTAGTTTGAGCTACAACCATGGCAAATTTTGGAGAGATTTTGTTTAATTCTGATGTATTTATAACTGTTATTTCATTTGAAAGCTGTTCTCAGATATCATTATAAAATACAATATTTGCATTTTTGAGTAAAAGGTGTACTTCAACAATCATAGTAACACAATACACTAAGACAAGCTTTACAATTCTAAAAGTGAAAGGGCACCAATATTTTGTATTGTTTGTCATCGATATATGTTTGTGATTAACTGTATTGCTGACAAAATCTAGGGCAGGGAAATGTGTCACATTTGATGCAATTACAAGTTATTCATTACCAAACGCTCAGAAAAGAGAGACACGGTTGCTTTGAAATGTTTAAACCAGCTCAATCGTTTGTTCATTATTTCAGTTTCGAGGACGAAAATATTGCCTAAAATGAGAAACAGCGTTATCTGCTCTAAGCGTTGTATTGATCATTTATATCACTCATCAGCAAAGATGACATAGTGTATGTAACCTCCAAACACCAAAAGAACCACAGCAAGTGGGGAGGGTGGGGGGGGGGGAGGGATAGGGTCTCACCTCTTTCTTTTCTGTTTCTTGAGGGCGTGAATATCCTCCTCTCTGATTGAAGTTATCATTCCACCTTGATGATGTCGGCCTTCCTAAGGGTGACTGACAAGATAAGAAAATACAAAACTTTATACATTTCCAGCAATGAGTAATGACAAACTGCTCCAGACCACTCTCTTTATGAACTTCTATAGTAGTTTTCAGGAATTCACTTACTCTTAAAATGTGTAGGTGTGCTTAACTGTTATACATGCCATTAATTAAGTGTTCCAATTAAGCATGTTGGGTTAAAACAATTGTTAACCAAAAAAATAAATATTATTCCCTGCTTCTTCAGTTGAAATCAAAACACTGAGTACATTCATTGGTTATGCCATTAGAACTGAACCTTCTTCATTCATTACAGTGTGAGAAGACCACTGGAAATAAGCTGTCACATGATTCAAACTACGCATCACTAAAGTGAAATTGAAACAAGGAACTAGCCTATACCTTCAATGTTATGAACTGGACTAAATTGCACCTAATTAACAAAAGTATTGTATTTTGATAATCTAACACTCACTTTTATCCTTGATAAAACTGATGGGGTCAGAAAATGAGACAAAGCAAATCACTTATCAAAAGTGAGAAAGGAGAGAAGAAATATTCTCTGATACTCTCCTGGGTATGACGTACTACGCGAGCACATGTGGCAGGTGCTTGTGACTCATACACAGTTGAAATTATGAAACAACACATTGACGATGACATATAAGATGTAACCTATAAACAATATCGCATTTTATGGATGATTTGGACCAATTTCATGTATATTCTAATGAAAAACTTTTGACTGAGATATTAATCACATCTGAGTCCATCATTTGTCATCATATAAATATTACTTTGTTCCATATCTTCTTGTCCAAAAAGATGAAAATGGTCTACATTAGCCTAACAACTTGAATCTTACAGGCAGATTAGAGTATGAATATATTGTAGGCCCAAACTTTTGGTCTATATACAATCAATCAGAGACCATTTAAAACTGATTTAAAGAAGACAACTGACTGTCACACATTAATATAACAAACACTGAATGTCTAAATGGCAAGATATGTAACATTACCAGCATATCCAGCTGCTTTAAAGAATTCAACTAAATCATGTAAGTAACAGAAAAAGTAACAGAAACTGATGACACCTCTTGACACTGTTTTCTAACTGATCCCATCTCATTGCTCTTACCTCTTCGTCATCTCTGGAAACCACCAAGTGAACCTTCCCCACCTCTCGTCTTAGAATGTCAAAAACCTCATCTCTCCTCATGCATCTGACGTCTACGTCATTGACAAAGAGCAAAGTATCGCCGGTTCTGAGGGTACCCTCCTGCAGGGAAGATAACAAACACAAAAGTACAGGAACCAATTTAAAGACAACTAATTTAACCTGGTCAAAACTATCAGTAACTTTCTTCTGAATCGAGTCAATGGACTCCTTAAAAGAAAAACAACCGTTCCTGGTTTTGCAACAAACCAATGTTCCCATGAATTGTTACTCTCTATTTAACCTGCGGTGTCAATAATCGCTAACAATCGAAATGCATTGTTTATTAACAAATATTAGTATCTAAACTTAACCAAAAAACCAATCCAGAAAGTTGCTTGAATGAAGGAGAATGTATTTTGAGCCAAAGAATAAATGACAGATAGGAGCCACTCATAGTGCACCTTGGTGTTTGAGGAGGGATCTGTTATTTAGAAGGATAAACACGAAAGAGTTTCTCTTTGAAGCGAATTTGTTGCAGTCGAGTCTTTTGTTCATAGTATCAAAGGAAATACTCATGAGAGGGAAGAACTAGAGCAGCAATGCAGCAGTAGCTCACACCGAGGTGTTCATTAAATGACCACTTATGGCACAGAATTAGTTTTGATATGCTGTAGACCATTTGAAAACACTGATAAAGTGTTTTATGGCCTAAAATGACTTCTTTACGATGCATTTACAAATTTGTCAAGGGAGCTTATCTAGTATGATAAACCTACCATAGCTGCAGCACCGTCTTCTAATATGGTCTTGACGTTCACTCCTGCCGGAGTTCCTATTATACCAAAGCCAAGTCCTTTGCCGTGGTTATGGAGGACGATATCCAGTGTGTTTGGTTGTAACATACCTGGGACAGGCTCCACTGGTGATGAAACCTGTGAACAGCCAAACATTAACATAAAATAAACAATAGATACAGCAGATACTGAGATCCTGAAAGAATACTAAATGTGAATACTAAGCTTGGTTTGCACAACCTTGGAATAAAATTAAGTGACCAAAACGCCCATCCAGATAATATTTACTGGCAACTGTATGACACCCCTCACATTGAAAACCTGCAACTACTTCAAGACTCCTTCTCACACTGAAAATTCTCACAAACCATTTGAACATCTGCTACTGCATGACAACCCTCAAATTGAGAACCTAAAACTATATGAATTTCCTCCTTCATCAAGAGAATCTACAGATGTATGTAATTTTGTCCTGTAACCTGCAAATATGCAAAGGCTAAATAACAACCGTATAAATCTCTACTCACATGGAAGATCTGCAACTGTAAAGAAGCCTAGTGTATAGCTCCATGTGGGAGGTGTGAATAGTGTGTAGCTTAACGTAGACATAAGTCTACCATCACATATTTAGTCAACTGACTTTCTCAACATATTAATGCAAGGTAGTTGTGTAACTGATGCAGCAACATGTCCTGTCAATCTACTTGTATAACCAGAGACAGTTACACTGCACATCTAAGAAAGGTTACATTGCTAATGACCACTCACACATATTTGATATGATTATACCCATTCTGCTATCGGGTTACCATATTTAGTTTTATCCCTTTTTTTCTGTTTACTCAATACAATAAATAATATATAGCCTGTTTTTCTGATAGGTCAGACAGATATACTCAATAAACCACCTGCAGTCTGATTAAACTGAAGAACATATGATGCTATGGGTTTTAAAACTAGAGAGACCATTAACAGATTGCCGCAGTGCCCATCATGACACAAACATCTATACCAGTGGTGGGCAACCTAATGGGCCAGATTGAAAAAGGAGTGAAAAAGTGACTGGGCCGCACCTAACCAACGACCTGCTGTTGATATCAAACCTTAGATTCCGAGGACTTTCAAGCAATAGGTGTTAGTACTTTATCTGTATTCACAAAAATATAATGTCAATACAGTACAGTTGATAATTAATGGGGATAATATGCCTATCTGACAGCATCACCAGCTAGCTCGTTTTTTGTGATGATGTAAAATAGATTGATTTTTCTTCTTTTTCATGAGACATCTCACGTGCCGCAAACAAATCACTGGCGGGCTGCATGTGGCCCGCGGGCCGTAGGTTACCCACACCAGATCTATACTAATCCAGTGCAAACATTTGCATGAGACATCTCGACAAAAATGAAGTCACACCTGTCTTCTGTTGTAGGATGCAGGCATCTTGGAGTCGGGGTTACTACTAGTTGTAGAAGATGCTGGGGATCGAGGGGCGGAAGACTGGCGCCCTTTGGATGGACCTCTGCCCCCTCCTCTGCTACTCCCTCTACTAGGAGGTGAAGACTTTTGTGATCTCTTGCTGGAGTCGCTGCTAGATTGTCGTTCAAGGCGATGTTCCTGAGGTGGCTTTGCATCGGCTGATGACATTCTACCAGTTGCCAAGTCTCTATCTGCTTCGACTTCCTGTAAATAAGGAACAGAACAGAACCTCGTTAGAGTAAGGATTCTCGATGAACAGATTATTGAGGTGATGGGGTAGTTTCGAAAATCTCTTGACCAAACCCACCACGCTTTCTTCAAAACTATTATTGCAAATGATCCAATTTTGTCAGTGAAAGTGAACAGTTATGATCAATTACTCAGTGAATGGGTCTGAAATGTTTTTGCATCGGATAGCAATGCCAATACTTTCTTTAGAATACGGATACAGAGACTCCAGGATTTAGAGAAACTCTTCTGTATTGCTTTCATTTTGGTGCTTCCTATGTACCATGTTTGCAATGTATTATTTGTGGATGCTTGAAGTTCCTACTCGATGTATTTACCTCCTTTTGTTTAATAGGATTGACAGGAGTTGATTTCACTTCAAGAATCATGCACACAGAGACATACAGTCTACACAGAGCTTGCCAGTAGATGTCCAAAATATAAAAAAAGGAAGATATTCCAGATGACACTCCCAATTGAAATATTACAAAACAAATGGAAACATGACAGAAAACTTTTAACGGTAACCCAGAGATGCCCAGTGGGACCATATCACATGACACAGCATAACTTGTAATGACTGAGGTTATCTTGGTAGCTACCAGACCTACAAGTAAAATTGTTATGTTATGTTGTAATGCAAAGGAAGAGATCTCATTGGATTATGACAATCATCCCCATGTTTGCTCTTATATCATTGGTAATTCACTTCTGGGCAGCAAGAAAGCTATTTTTTATTTATTGCCTCAAGTTTCTCACATACATGTAAGTCATCTCTCAGATATAAGGTGAATCCAGTTACTGATCTTAATCACTCCACATCTTACAAAACAACCAGAAAGCTCAAAGGCTTCTGATTCCTTCCAATATTTGTTATTTTCCAATATTCCTCAACTTTTTTACTAATTAAGAGCAAGAGAGTTAAATTTGTCTAAGAATTATGTGAGAACCAGAAACGATCAGAAATTTCCAGCTTTCATGTGTAGCACTCCATTGTGGGCATCAACCATTTAATTCACTGGTAAGAAATTTACAGTATAGAATTTGTATTCCAAAATGTTTCAATATCCAGAAAGAACAGTCTTCCTATGTGAAATATAGTCACATAAATGTATGAATAAAAGGACATTGTCATTACCAATTTTGAGCTAGCAATTCAGCTCTGACACCAACCATCCTTTTAATAATTGTTATCAATGAATGAGAGATACATGACATTGTTCATATACAATGTGAAATATTTTCACAACCTACTGCCAAAGCAAAAGTCATCTAATATAAACCAGAGAAAATGGCCAAGTTTGAGATCAATTGAGGTAACCTGTTGATCCCTCCAGCCAATTTTTGCACCATTTTAGATAACCTGTTGACCCCTTGAGCTCAGAGGGTGAAAACTGATAAGGTCCTGCCTAAGTGTGCTTAAAGCAAGACTGTCAACTCTCTGAAGCAGATTTCATATCCTGGATGACTGTATCTATTGCTGAAGACTGATAGAGCCCCTTCACTAAACTATTCTTTCATTTACCAAGCTGGATCTACAAACTAAATATGAAGTTCAAGAAAGATGTACTTCTTGAGTTATCATGTTTACAAGATTTCAGACTTAAATATTGATCGCAAATGACCTTTGACCTCCACCAATTTAAATAAGGTTCTTGTAATCACCAAGCTGGATATGCAAACCATGTATGAAGTTCAACAAAGATGTACTGTTGGAGTCGTAGTGTTTACAAAGTTGTCAGACATTGACCTCTGTTGATCCCAAATGACCACTGAACTTCACAGAAATGGCTTCAAAGAAAACAATAGGGTTCTTGTACTCGATAAGACGGATCCAAATACCAAGTATGACTTTAATCCACCATGCACTTTTTGAGTTAGGGTGTTTACAAGCAAGTGTCACATACATACATACATACACAGGTACACACACACACCATCACCATGGCATCTATTCCTTCTGCCTCTGGCAAGGAATCGAAACATGCATGGCTGTCAGAACCAGTCATTACTGAGAATCAAATGCTGAATATCACCTTTTGATTGAATCAAACATGCTCCAGGGTATCAAACAATAAAAGGCTGATCCCTTAAAGGTCAATGTTAAGACCTCAAGCCATAAAACAAGAATAAACCTTGACAGGTTCACTAGAATATTAGGTTTCAAAACATTTACTGTAAAAATGGAGTCAACTCTTATCAGGTTTTCTTTGTCTACGATACTGTGAAATTCACGGTTTCTCAAATTTGTTCTGTCTGAGTGTGAATAATTCTACCTATACCCTGTTGAGAGCTTACTGCTGCAACGAAAGGGAAACAGACAACAAAAGAAACCAGCTTTAATACAGCATTACCTTCATTCATTATTAACATTCATTTCAATTTCAATAGGCTCTTGCCTTTCAAATACATAGTTGGTTAATAAAGACAGAAATAGTGCAAGTTCACTGCTTTGTACAGTATGCGAGTTGGTAACAAATATGCAAGTTGGTAACACACATGAAGAAGTAAACCCTGTTTTAGAACCATGACAGCAATGAGAATATTTTCCTATTCATACAGTACTTCAAGCAATTTAGTTCAGTTTTGAAGAAACATGGTACAGCTTAATGCAATAATGACTTTTTTTCAAGATATTAATTAATCAGCCTCTTAAGCACAAAAATTGTCATGGTACAAGTGAATAATCCAGAGAATATGCAGGTGTAATAACATCATTAAAACAAAGAGAACCAAGACGTGATTAGTGTTGAATCATTTTTTTTTTTTTTTTTTTGGTAGTTTGGCAGGGATTTACTGATCAGAAGGGATGACTAACACATTGCTTAAATGATTCATGAAAGGATGCAAAATAGCTTTCAGTTTTATTTTCTTACATCGTCACACCAAAGATGGAAATATGGTGGGACAATATCAAATATGAAAGTAAAATTTAAGTACTAAATGACAGGCGCAGAGATGATGAAGCTACATGTACTCAATATGACTTTTGTGTGTGAACATGAGCAGACTTAAGTGAGGATTGAATAAACGTACTTACACCATTAACTAGCAGTATAAAAAGAACTTCATTTTTTTTTTCACAAAGTATTACTAGATTTTAATAGCACAGGACAACATATTGATGCGATTATATAACGATAAATAACCAATAAAAATGCAACCATTTCAAGACAAAAAATAGATTTCTAACAGCTAAAGAGAGAGACAAGGAAACAATCAGCAAAAGTGCGTTTTTGCATTTTTTCCTGCTGTAATACGCTGTAATACTTTAGGCCGTTAATTTATATGCAGTTCAGGAAAGGGAGACAATGATGTCATGATTGACAAGCAGTACATCTTGCATTTGACAATAATGAACTCACCTGATGCCTCAGGAGGCGCTTCTCATTTTCTTGCTGAATTTTGTCAATCTTATTGTTCAATAATTCTTCCTGTTCCTCTTTGCTTAAAATGTCCAAAAGGGTGAAGTTGTCGACTAATTCTGTGAGTTTTTGAGTTAACTATGAAGAGAAACCAAAAGACATAACAACTGATAAGATGAACTTCAGTATCATAAACAGTATTTTTTTCTAATGATAAAATATTTAGCCTGGTTTTAAAAACAGCTTGTTTGGTCAGTGGTTTGAAGTACTTGTGATATGTACCATCATATATCAAAAAACTGACCAAACTTGACTCAAATTAATGGGTTCTCTTGAACGTAATTTTGTCGTAAAATTTTTTTAAACTGGTCAGTTTCGTCCATCAATATAATTATTAATCCCCAATCCTCTGCTGAATATTTCGAATTTCCTTTTTGTTTTTTTCCATCTTCTTTATTTTGACTTAAAAATGTATATATGTGAACAAAAGAAATTGAGGGACTGAAATCACTTTTGGAAAAAAATTACAAACTCATTGGCTCTTCAAATTACCTTCACAGAAATGACTGAAGTATTTCACAGATCCAAATGTATGGGTAATTTGGTTCCCTTCAATTTTGCATCTGATATCCCAAACCATCTTGTAGTTTACCTACAGTTTATTCAATCTCCATAGCAAGTAAATATTTGTCATTGTGTAATAATTTTTTTAATAACTTATAACCTCAAATACTGTTTAACATCCCATGTACCAACCCTAAAGAATGTTGATTTTTGCCTCTGATTTTCTCATTCTACTTTCTAGCATAATGACAAACGGTGACTTTTAACGAATATAACTTAAATATTAAAACCAATATGTAGGATGGGTTGTAGAATGAGAGGGAGGTCACAGACTGTCGGGGTCCCAGTGTTAATAAAGGTTACCAGTTCACTCTAGCAAGTGTGCTGAGTTTGTGAGGAAACAGGTAAGCAAGGTAAGGTAAGGTAAGGCAAGGTAAGCAATAAATAAAGGAAATTCCATAAACATGAAGAATATTGAAAAAATTAAAATCTTTTCAACTTTCACGGCATTACACACTCTGGCACAGAATGTACATGTATACTCACTTGGGTATGACCCACCAGGAGGCTATCGGCCATCTCTAAGCACACTCATCCAGAAATATTCAGTATTGGACTGCATCTGCAAAAGGGACATGCTATTCATTCACTTTATTTTTATATTTTCCTTGTAAAAACTAAAAAATGATTTCATTATATACATATATATCTGTGATTTCTGTGTGTATGCTACTCTGTGTGTTTTCAAATCCATGTGTGGGTTGAACACCATCTGATACTTTATATGGAACAAACAATTGTACAAGACTTGTGGTATTTCCCTGTTTGCACAGTGAATTAAATGCAACATCTTTGACATTTAAACCGACAGTAACCAGAGACTGATGTGAATGTGTATCTCCAGGCAGACAGTTTATCATTTTGATGACTAATAGATAAACCATTTCCTGCTGTCCCTTATCTGGTCTTTTAAAGGTGCAATCACATCTAAAAAGTTTCCCTACTGTAAAGAGGTGGCTTAGCTCGGCTCAATCTACACTACAGAACGGACGGCAAAAGCGTTGCGAATTAGTTGCAAACAAGATCAGCACAGCAATATTGCAAAAACAAAAGGAGTTGGGGGAGAGGAAAGAACAAAAGCCTAAGGAAGAAAATGTACTATAATTCTAAGTGTCCACTGTCCCCATCTGAATAAAATGCTTATAAAATAATATTATGGACCTATATATAACATATAATCCCTGATACCACAATAGAGCAAAAACATTGGGAAAGGAAGAAATGGGTTTTAATTAAGATTGGAGGGGGGTTGGGGCGGGGAGGGGGAAGATGAGGTAGCTGGGTAATGGAAAGCAGTGGTGAACTGCTTCTTATGGCCAAATTCCAACATAGTATTACATAAGTTAAAATTTCACCCCTTTTGGTCAATTTTTGGTAGTCACAACTACCTTCCAATAAATTTGACAGAATCTATGCTAATTTCATCTGCATGTTCCTATAGGCTAATGTTTATGTAATTAATGTATTGCCATAAATTACCACATTGTTATACAAGACTTTTCATAACAGTAACTGGTATCTTCAACTTCACAAAGTTCTAGTCTAGTCTTAAAGGTTCTTTATTTTCTCCAGTTTGAATTCAAAATGTGCTAAATAATATTATAAAGTATATCCTTTGAGCATATATACATATCTATTTATATGTATAATGTTGTAAACAATTTGTCACACACAAACCCACTACACTGTACACTATTTATCATTTAACATAAACAGAGGCATAAAATAGCTATGCAAACCAAACGTAAAAGAGAATTTGTCTGAAATTGGGTCTGACACAGCAAATCAAAAACAAAATGTTTTAACTGTACCCTAAAGCTGCACATTGACCTTGGAGACCAAAGTCAGTATTGTCTTCTTATAGAGCACTCACACTACTCGGGGGAACTCTAATTACTGTAAAATGCTACTGTATATAAAATATAACGCAGTCATCCATGGAGCTACCTCCCACAAATGTTCCTCTGATATTGACGGTAACAAGAGTTGCATTGTACCATCATATAATACTGACAATTGGGGAAACATTCTTATGATCATTCAATGATCAGTAATTTCATATTCATTGGTAAAGAATTTTCACTACAAGTAAATTTGACGAATATAACTGCAACAGAAATGACAATTTTGCATATTTAACTGTAAGCCTGAGGTTCTCTATGCAGCTTTAAAGTCCAGATTCATGTCCAAACAAACCCTTCATTCTGATAAAGATACATCACATGTCTGATCCACTTACCAAAGTGCCTTTTAAGAACACTGATTTGCTATTAATGTGACAAATGTAGACAAAAATATAATCAAAATATTTTCCAGGGTTATAATCCAAATAAACAATGTATACAAATTCAATATAACATTCACTTCAGAAAGTGGTTAAGTGTCATACGTGGGTGAGGTAAACACATACATTTACAAAATGAAAGGTCTTCTGATCGCATCATAAAACACAGGACACACTTCTAAATGTGATTGAATAAATTTGAAACAACAAATTACAAACTAGAAATAACCTGGCTGAGAGCCAGAACTTTTCAGACTTCATAAGACCATGACCAAATCCAACAGCTTCTGGACTATAGATTGGGATGCCTCTCCCCCAGTTGTACTAAACTTTGGATAAAGGCCGGCTTAATTACTCAGTCAGTGCCGTATATATGCCCATACTGTAAAATAAATTTCCTCCTCAGATACAAATTTCTTTCATTTAATTTTTACAAAAAATATTCTGAGGATAAATTTATGAACCAAATGCTCTAAGAATATTGTCTAACTGTTGTTACATACATGATCATTGTGTTCATGTTTGGATAATAACAAATGTTTTGAAACCTCTACAACTAACATCTGGTTTCAGATTAGATCATTGTGAGTCATTGAGCTTCCACGTTCACATCCTTGAGTTGGCATTGAAAATGGGCCAATAAAAAGTGGAGTAGATTCTGTAACTCCTATCTGATCAAGACAAACAATATTCTAATATTGACTTATACCTTCTTAAAGTTCTTAGTGTCTTTTTTACGATCAGAAAGTTCCTTTAAAGTGCATGATATGGCAAACAGTTGATGCATGATGGGACTGCACTTACCTTATCGATAAAATGGAACCGTTCATGCAGCCGATGTAAGTGAAGCCCACCAATACACTGTATGGAAGATTATGCAGTGGGTTAGATTGTTAAGAGTTAATGCGGTACAAATGTATACAATAACCATGCATATAACACAGGCTACCAGCAGGAATATAAGGCTTCCTATGGAGAGCAATACTACCAACTGCACTTGGGAGTACATCTGCCCAATAATAAGACAAGGTATTAACAGGACTGTGTGATGTCAAAGTAAACACGTGTATGAGTTATTCAAGTGCTTGGGAGTAAAAATGTGCTGATATCTATCTATAAAGAACAGCTCTGCTTGTGTGAATTTGATGTAAAATCTCATGTCACACAAATACACGAAACATATGGTTAAAAACATATGACACATGAAAATCACAAGAAAAGGTAAACGCCTGAAATAAGAATCTTTTAAAATATCAACACCTACTGTAGGCCTACGTACAACAAACTTAATACCTAAGATACGTAAAGACTAGTACAGTAGAACTGACTTCACACATGAGGATTAGGGCAGAACTTGTTTTTATTAGTAACTACTGGTCAGCCCCATTACCAGTTGAAAGCACTGGCTCCTAAACACAATGTTTAAAGTGTTTGTACAATACATTAGACTAATCACCTGAGTAATCCTACCATTAAGTGGAAAACTGTCAGTGATATTAAATGTAACTAAAGGAACAACACAAGTTACTATTCTACTTCTACATAAGATTTTAAGACTTCTATATAATCCCCTCATCAGTGGGTCAGTACTAAAAGTCTAAAATGTAATCTCTTTGCCCCAAATTCCCATCAAATACTCAAGTATAACTCGCTACATGCCTTTTTGTTATTTATATTTTCTAATGGAAGAAGGTAAGAACATATAACAGGGCAACTTTTTAAGGATTTTTCTGGTTGTCTCTCAGACAACCAGGTCTTACATTTTGGTACAATCCCGAACAGCGAATTTCGTTACCCGAATCAAAAACAAAAAGGAGCATAACCAGGAAGAATGACCAATATGCACACTGTAGGAGAGATGCGTAGGTTTTGTTGAATAAAACACAAGCTTTGGGCCAGTAAACCTCCCCTTCATGTGGATCATACTGTAGGCCTTCCACTATAGTTGTTTTATTTCAGTATCTCCACACTGATGGAAGGGTGATTATCAATTTATCTTTTTGAGGGTGCTATTTACTTATCATGCAATCTGTAGTCAATGATTCACTCTGCCAGACAATCTCCAAAGCTGTTTTTGGTCGTCCAAACAGAAAATCAGCCATCTCAGATGACCATTAAATATTGGCAATTTATGACCAGATATGTTTTGAGAATTTCTTGAAAAAAAGTTTACTGTCTGTCCTCTGTAAATTCCCAATATATATGGCAAGTTTTTAATTCAAGGGAGGACAGGATGGAGGGGTGAGAGGGACAGCATTCTAGACAGATGATGGTATTCAATAATTATGTGGGGGCTCGACAAAACTGATGTCGCTGATGGCTTTTGCCTGGAGTGCCCTTTGTTGTCTCAAAAAGGTGCCATGCTGTTCCTTAAAATGACCCTATCAATGGCAGGAAATGCTGGGGACCAACCCTTTATTTCAATTTTTAAATGTACTCATACAGGTTAAGTGCTGCCAGTGCCTCTGAAATTGCTAGCCCTGCTTCAGCTATACAACCTTAGTGCAAAAATAAAATCATTTACACAGATCTATCCATTTTTCACTACATGCAACACACCTCATGAAATGTTGTTTTCTCATCCAAACAGGTGCAATAGGGAAGTAATTCATCTGTTTAGTTTTGTTCCACATGCAAGTTGCATATAAAGTGGGAACCAAAAACGGCAACAATAAAGTTCACCTTACATGCAAATTTATTTGGATGTAAATCTAGGCTACAGTAGGAGTTGATACTTTGTTACTTTGTGCCGTCGAGTCGTGTCCGACCCCTGGTGATGACCATGACTCTCATCCTCCAATCCTTCCGGCTCCTGATTGCCCCTCGCAGTCCATCCAGAGTCAGCCCAGTCGCCTGCTTGACACCATCCATCCATCGTGCTCGTGGCCTGCCCCTCTTTCGTGATCCATCACCCATTCCCACCAT